>OMOT01052527.1:21559-33782 GCA_900312575.1 Acanthochaenus luetkenii
TCCTCACTCTTGTGGGACCTTTAAGCCAGTGTAAACAGCACAGTTACAGTGATTTGGTGTCTCAGAGCTAATGTGGCTCAGAGGCGCCTGTTCAAAACTATCATCAAGTGTTAAATGCACCCTGATGATTTTGCTGTGTGCGTAACAATGTGATTATACCCAGAGCACTGCCTTATTCTACTATTGCTTTAACAGCTTTCACCTTCCACCTGGCCCTAGACGATATAAGGGTCTGCTTTTACAGGTTTCTCAAATAACAGCAACCGGATGGTTTACCAACACTGTATAAACCGTACCTCCGCTCAGCTATATCAAATCAAATCAGATTTATTGTCACGTCACAATTACACTGGTATAAATATGAGTGAGATTCACACACACAACACAATATAATCTAATATATTGTAAGAACAAGATACAAAATACTGAATCCAATATACAAATGTACAAGATAAAGTACAATGAATCCCAAATGTGCATTTGTATGCAGGAAATGTCTGTTGTGACCACTGCAGTGTGGTTAACACATTTACAAAAGTCAAGGGTCTGATGTCCGTACGTCATGCAATCCCAGGCCATGGGTGTGAAGTGGACTGGATACAGAGCCAAATCACAATCTCCATGACCACAGGGTGTGTGTGTGTGTGTTATGTATTTGTGTGTATGTGTTTGGTGGAGCATCGTGTATACGTACATGCATCAGTAGATATGTGTTTGAGCCTGAAGCGAAGTTGAAGTACACAAGGTGTCAGGTACCTGCTTGCTTAACCATAAATCATCCACCTGCTGAGTTGCACTTGCTGCCCCCTGTTTTACCCCAGAGGCACCAGGGGAGCATTTAACCCAGAAGGTAGAGCCGGCCCGTCCATTAGACCATAGGCGCCTGGCGTGGTTAGGGCCCCCCATGTGTTTAAAAAAAACCATAAATAATAATAAACATCATGACATGCTGTCAGTGAGTGAAGGATCTCACCTGTCACCTTACTGGGGTGTGTGTGGGCTGGACACTGGCATTGATTGATTGGCATTTTAGTGGCCAATAGCGTCAAAGCATTCCAACTCGGGCACTGAGAAAAGAAAAAATGGCATTAGTAGCATTTACCAATCTCGGTAAATGCTAACATTAGCTAGTTACTTTTATCATGGTAACTATGATGTTAGTTGTTCCTGGGCATGGCAATATTAGCTTTACTTTCAATATCCAACACCACCCATATTGTTTTAATGCAAATGTAGATGAATGTTTTGCTGTGTAATCCACATGTATTATGCAGCATTAATGCGTACAAAATATCCATGCTATAGTTTTTGTTTGTTAGAGTTGATGGCTAACATGATGGTGTCTGTAATATGACGATTTCCAAGACAGGGCTAAGTCTACTACTATACTTAATTTTTTTTCATTCTAGTTCAGGAATAAACGTAATCCATCACTGGGAAATTGACATGATATACACGTATGTACACTTATTTGGTTAAGTACTGACATGATTTGACTGTATTCCTATAGGAATACGTGCTGTCATTAAGCATTGCGTTATTTTGAGGGCTTTATATGGTTTGGGAATTTTTTGTATGATTTTTAAGTGCTCAGGCAAACCGCGAGGGTTTGGAGAATAATCAAATAGGATTCTGACAGAAGGCCTGACTGGTTTCATTTCCTCCTGTGTCTCATTTGTGGTCGGTGACAGTGGCTTTGGAAGCTAAACTAGAGCAGAGAGCAGCAGCAGAGATCGGTTAGATACCACTTAGTGTGTACATATGTTGGGTTAAAGTAGTTAGATGTACATCCATTGCCTCCTATACACAGTATGTGGCCACTGTAGATGTTTTTGAAGAATTCGATCAGCTTTTATGTGATGTACAAGAATTCCAATGTTGATGTTTGGTGTTTGTTGTTTTTTTCATGTGGAAGAGAAAGCCAATCATAAGCTCTCGATGCTCTTTCGAACCTTTTTCAAAGATAGTGGCTTCTACACTATAAGCAGGGTTAGGAGGGTTCAAAATGTAATCCAATAACAGACTTCTGATTACCTACTAACACTTATGATCAGCAATATAATGTGTTGGAAGAGGCTACTCAGACTCAACAATGTAATCGGATTACTTCCGGTTACACACTGTAATTTGAATAGTGTTCAAATCAGCATCTACAACCAGCACCATCAATGAATGTAAGATGTGCAAAATTATATTTATACAGTCTCACAACCAAAATGTTTTTACCTTGAAGACATGTAACCCACGTGTGCCCCTGCTGGCCTTGGATCATTTTTGGTCATCAGAAAAGAGGGTAATCCCTTTACTGATAATCCTAACTCTGAACATAAAGTCAAAAAAAAAAAGGCATGGTGACACCAAGTGGTATGTTTGATCACTGCAGGCTCAGAACCACTTATGATTACTGCAGTTGTATACAGTAAATTACAATGAAACTGCTTGGGAATATTCAGGTCAGGATAAACCCTGGACCCTGGTGTGATGTTTCAGACGGAGGGAGGCGCCAGTTGTCTACGCTCCCAGATTTCAATACATATCTTCTCCTGAACCGGCAAAAGGTACTCTATAAACCCATAAGTACTGCATCAACACGCCCACATATTTGTATTAACGTCCACATTATATCCTACACTGCACTGTTCTCTGGAAGTGTACTGTCACACTCAAACAATGTGATCCTACAGCAGCAGCAACCCTAAACATCAGAATCTGATGTCTGCTTTCACTCTACAAATGCCTGACTGTATACCGCTGCTTCTCTTTGAGAGGAGCTATGACCTCAACGGCAGTATCTTAAAAAGGCCAAGAATTTAAATGACATGTTATTGAGAAATTCACAAAGAGTGAAATGTCCAGAAATGCCTGTGGGATCAATCTGCTCCTTCTGTCCTGTCGTGTGTCTCAGGAAGAGGGGTTGTTTTCTCAGGGAGGGCCGGGCCTTGGTGGGACAAGTGGGCTGGTCTTCCGACAGGATAAGAGAGAAGGACAAGAGAAAAACATTTGGAAGAGAGGGAGGGCCTGGAGAAGCCTCTTCCCGCCCCCCCGTGCTTCTGGAACCTCCTCTGTCGGTTTATAGGTCGTGAAATACACACACCCACATGCGGGCACAGACACACACACACACACACACACGCACATACACGGATAGATAGACAGCAAGGGCCTAGTAGACAAAGTCAGGATGTGACATCATCCACAGAGAGAGAAGCCAAACAACTTTTTTTTTTGTTTCCTTTACTGTCTGTGCTGTGCCGCTGAGTGAAGTTGGAGCCTCTGCGTCTGCTAGAGGCCGGGAGGGAGCGAGTAGATCCAGAGGAACCAGAGGGGACAGAGCTGGACTTGTTCTCCACAGGGAGTTTAAAGTCAAGGGGCCTTCCCACGACTCTCCACCACATTCCTAGCCCTGGGCTCTGGGATTCCAGCCAGGTACAGTGGAGACAACTTTTTCCATTCTCTAACCATCTTTTCTTTTTTTTGTGGTAAATCTCTCTCAGCCTCTTCCTTTGTTGTACATTTCTGGGAGCTGCACACTGCATTGCTTTTCTCCGTACGAGCGACTTTAGTTTATATTCTCTCTCTCACATTTTTGTCTTGGGTGTTGAAAGGACCATTGTTATTCTCCAGTGTCGGAGGCAGATTCCATGGGAACTCGTGAAAGTATGCATGGAGGGTCTGCCAACCCCAGTACGTGATCAGACATGCCTTCAGTCTGAGGCTGTTGAGGCATGCAGGGGGAAGCGAAGTGATCAAAATGAAAGTAACTCTATCCCACATTTTATCTCCTGTGTAAACCGTGACTGTGACTTCAGAAAACCAACGGTCAACCATTGTCCATGATTACTGCGTGGTTTGTGTTTGACTGCAATGAGTGGAACGATCAACGAAGTGTCTTATCAGTCATGAGGAGGCTCCTGCTTCGTAAGCCCTTTTGTTATTTACAGCCGTCTCGTGACCACGTATTCATGCTCCCCCCGTGGTGACTTTTGGTCCTAGATCTGGCAGAGTGGGAAAACTATTGACAGGGAAAGTAGATCTCTCACACTCCAAATGCTGTCTGCATATCAAATCATTGCCTTTAGCTCAATTCAACCCAAACAGCTAACCTAACCCCACAAAACTATCATCTTAACAGACATGTGATGAGGCTGCGGGGTTGTGAGAATTCCGAGATTTCCCTGTAATCACATGACTGGCAACAAAATGTCACAGACTGGCACCTGTATCAGTGTTTAGACTACAGCGTGAATGTACGTGACAATGCAGGGACAGAAACTTCTGCTGATTTGAGTCGCAGGAGTCTTAGAAAAACAACCACAGGAAATGTTGAGACCGGCTGTTTAAAACGGGACACAAGACACAAATGCGGATATGGCCTCACGTCACAACCACAGACGCTTAGATGTGACTGTAGTATCAAATCTGGGGGAGACCACATGTGCTATAATTCTCCAAAGTACTGGATTTGAAACACACAATTCAGTGAAGTATATATCTCTTGTGAATCTGCAACATACCAGGAATCTATTTTCCATGGACTTTAAATTGTGACTTTTAAAGTGTCCATCTTATCTTTTCAACTTAGACCTCCTCAGTTAATTAGTATTATGATTATGATTATTATTCATGTTTCACCTCCCTGATCATCGAGACATTGGATCACCCATCACAGTGGTTAACTGTTGATTCACTGACTGAAAATGTCAAACCCATTCAGACAGGTCATGACCCTAATCAGTGTACATTACCTGCCAGATGGCTAATAGCTACAATCTGTATTTAAAAATAACCATCTATAAATCATCTGTTGACTGCGTTTCGCGCACAAGACTCATATCTAGAGATGGTGCGTGCCGTTAATTCCCTCAATTACATTTGACTATCTGCACTGATATGATTTGACCACTACCGAGTCACATGGTGCTATTTTCAATCAACATTTCTCATCACTGATGAAGCGATCTTGGTTACACAAAGACTGGTGGGGTGACGGCACATTCAGAATGAACTCATTGGTTTGTCCTCAGTTGGGGGACACTTTTTATTTATTCACAGTGCTAAGTGAATGAATTTCCCCGTTACTCTTAATTTGCATACACATGTTGCTTATCAAACCACTCAAGCAATTCCCTTTGTCAACAATCTGACAATGTTGTTTATGCTTTCCAACTATCGTTTCCTTGTTTTGGTCACGCTGCCTGATCCTTGTCTGCTGACCACATTGAAGCCGTGGATAGACAGGAAAGGGATAAGCCTATGACCTCTCCTGACCTCTCGTGTTGTTCTGCTTCACAGAGACATCCCTCCGTCTGAAAATAAAGAGCTCCATTCATTCTGAATAACGACTCTTCAGGTGACAGACGTTGACCCCACATGACCGGATTCCAGTGCTGAAACCAGGAAGGGCACACTTCACCAAACTAAAAAAAAACGATTATTCTGGAGAGCCTATTCGCCGCTTCTTCTCGGGGGCTACGACGGAGTTAATGGCGCTGTGCCTTGGACAAGTGTTCAGCAAAGACAAAACGTTCCGGCCGCGGAAGCGATTTGAGCCTGGCACCCAGCGCTTCGAACTATACAAGAAGGCCCAGGCCTCGCTCAAGTCCGGCTTGGACCTGAGGAAAGTGGTTCAGCTGCCGGAGGGGGAGAACATCAATGACTGGATCGCTGTGCACGTGGTGGACTTCTTCAACCGAATCAACCTGATCTATGGCACGGTGTGCGAGTTCTGCACCGAGCGCACCTGTCCCATCATGTCCGGGGGGCTGCGGTACGAGTACCGGTGGCAGGACGGCGACGACTACAAGAAACCCACCAAGCTGCCCGCCCTCAAGTACATGAACCTGCTGATGGACTGGATAGAGTCGCTTATCAATAATGAGGACATCTTCCCCACCAGAGTAGGTGTGTGAGGAGTCCAAATGAAACACATCAGATTATTATCGAGAGTGTGACCTAATAGATGACTGAGCGCTGTCTGTGCTGGTGTTGTGCTGCATCGACACAGAGTCCGGGGGCCGTTCTCCTTCATTAACGTCTCAAATGGGATGGTAGAGGTTCAAACAGAGGTTAATTAAAACAACAAGCGTGACATTTAGATGAGATTGAATGGGTGACTGTGGGTCTGTTGCGTCTCGTCGACACTGGAGCTGACAATCGACATATGTTAGAGGAGAGAATGTATTATCCACATGCATACTCTGTGCATTACGTGTGCTGAAACACATTGGAGAGAAAAAGGGGGGACCTGCAACACTTTGCTCCACTGCACCTTTATTCAAATATACTGTATGTAAAATAGAATGTTTCAGCCACAGTAGGGTCTTCGATACAGAAACCGGAGACCGTTTCTTTGACCTGACGAAGGTCTAATGTGGCGGAAACTTTGTATTTGACACATTTTTGAGCATAGTGCTGCGGGTCCTACATTTTCTCTTTATTGTCCACTTTTTTCAACCCAGCACCTGAAAACGGGATGTATAATTACTCCTACTTGATGAAATACATTGCCCATATGAATCAAATTCAATGTAATGCACTGACTATCCTGGGCGCTCTAAGAACGATTATATGGAAGAGGAGTCACATAACCATAGTTGAATTACAATTACGGCTCGTAATGGGCTTTAATCGTGGAAAATGATTACATTCTTGTCTCAGATCTAATCAAACCATTTCTCGGGTGGGAACCACTTCATTTCGGTGACAGCTCTTCCCTTCTTACACTGTAGGTGTCCCTTTCCCCAAGAACTTCCAGCAGGTGTGCAAGAAGATCCTGAGCCGTCTCTTCAGGGTCTTTGTGCATGTTTACATCCATCACTTTGACAGCATCTGCAGTATGGGAGCGGAGGCCCACATCAATACCTGCTACAAGCACTACTACTACTTCATCTCGGAGTTCAGCCTCATTGAACACTCAGAACTGGAGCCTCTGGTGAGAAGTTAGTGAGACCTCAGAGGGCGACGACAGGGTTCAGGGAAGAGGGGATTAGATGGATGTTTTGTATGGGAGGTTGTCAATATCACTCGCATAACTGTCAGTCTAGCCAAAAATATCATCCTGACATTTATTACCTAGTTGTACAGCTCTTTCAGTGAGGGTGTAGTTTTGTCTTCATATCACGGAGCAGTGTGTTTTCCCTGCACGTTATGTGTCTACTGAAACCACATAAACTGGATGATTACTGAGTCTAACTGTGGCCAAAAAACACAGGACTGAACTGTATTCTTGTTAAGATAGTTATATAAAAAGGCACCTTTGATTCTCCATTTGGCACAGTGGATGGAATCAACAATGCACTATACAACTCCCAAGTTTGTATCATAAAAGAAACTTGTTAAACTGCTCTGTTGAAACTGGGCTGGTTTGAAGTAATAACCATTATGAGAGAAACTGCTGGCTTTGTTCAGTCATATAACGAGTCAGAATCTGTATACCGCCCATTGTTGCTTTATCCCAACAAAGGGACCTCCATCGCATGTGAGCAGATGGAAAATGGCGCTCCAAGCATCAATAAAACGCCTCAGTAATCATCATTATGAAGCTCAGGCTATGTAATTCCCCTCGCAAAGAGAAATAGTTATGAGACATGTATGTCAACCCACTGCAGGGAAGATAAATCTTGTAAACATAACAGAATGACAGACTATTTTATTGTCCTACTTTTAGCACCAGAGGCCTTTTTTGGTTGTTGTTGTCATCGTTGTAGGAATAACAACAGTGTTGTTACTCATGATAATGATTTAGATTGCACTTCATAATAATCATTCATCTCTTGGCCCATTATTAATGGGAAGTATTAAATATGTCCTTTGTCTTCTCTTCCTACAGAAAGCGATGACAGAGAAGATATGTAATTAAACTAAACCACTTGGACAATGGAGTTTACATTTCAACATTCCCTGAGCCCTGCGAGAAATCAAACACTCAAAACCAAGAACGATTTTCCAGATTTGAGCCGTGAGAGTGTTCACTAACTTAAACTTGACACACTTCTTCACATTGTGGCCCCATACCTTAACAGACCTTTTTGCAGAGCTTTGATGACAGCATTCCAGGACTTTGTTTTTCGGTCTGTAATAACTAGATTGTCCCTGTGTGTCTCTTTTTTCCTCGTGTGCATGTTTTGAACATTGTTTATGTTTGACCTTTGTATACTTTTTGATATCTTGAGCCTTATTTTGTTAAATGAAACATTTTATGCGACAGCAGTGTTCTTCTAGTTTGATTGTGTGCTAAGGACATAAAAACGCAGGCTAAAAATGCAGAAAGTTATCGCACAAGTGGCCTTATATTTCATGTACAACACAAAAACATTGGATCGTAATTATCTTTTCCTTTTCTAAGTAAACTCTGTATCACAGAAGTGAAAAGAGAATATATTTACAGGATGAAAACGGATGATATTGAGTTATTTTGCCACATCTGCTGCTTAGGTTTGATCCTATATCTGTCACAAAGTGTTTCAGGCCAAACTCAAGACTGACAGATCCTTCCAGAATAACCTAGAAGTACACAGGGACCAATGAAGATCTGCCTCGGTTTTACATTAGTATTTTTTATTAGTATTTTTAAATAGTATGTGGTGTGGGCGGAATTTGCTCCAGCGATAACCTGTCTGACTGCCATACATAAATGTGTAAATAAAGGTGTACGTGGAGTGGGGTGTGGCGAGCAGTCAATCCAAGTGACGTTGCGGTGGTTTCCATGTTTTGGACCAATGGGAGTTAGGAGAGTGCAAAATGGGGCGGGATAAATCTATGTTGATGTATTTTCCCGCCCCGCTCGTCTCTTGCTAGCTTCGTCGTTGCTCTTCGTGGATGCTTAGTGTTACATCAGATAGTTTGGACGGACGACTTGGCCAGTTTGGTCACAGATTCCAGGTTAGATGCGTTTATTACATTTCTTTTTTTTGGCTAGAATATTAACTGGCGGCTTCTAATTAATAACTAGCTAATGAACATTAATATTGTTTAACGTTAGCTGTACTAGCTAGCTAAGGCTAAGTCTATTAACTAATGTATAGGGAAACGTCAGTTAGCCAGCTAGCAGACTTTTCTTATGATCTTGTTATTTGTTATCTTTGCTACACTGCCCCCATCTTGATAACGGTACCTAGTTAGATTTGTGCAGCAGTGTTGCCACTGATGGGCGACGAGAAACGTTAGTTAACCACCGGGTTAGTTAGCATACTGGGCTGTCCGTATAGACTAACGTTAGCTGGGTTAAGCTAACGGATTTCATAATGACATCAACAGAAAGTCAAATACCTAGCATCACTTGGAGCTGGTATGGGTTAGTTGAAAATGTACAGTAACATTTGCTGACTACAGCATCAACTTTACTTCAATGACTTTCACTTGGCAGAGGGCTGTAGCTTACAGACTGGACTTGAACGTTCTGTGGCCATTCTGTCACTTAACCTAAATTAGCCATTTAGAGAGTAGAAGAGGGAGGAAATGATTATGCGAGTTAAACTGCTCTTTGGTTTGGTATTCGACTAACGTTAGCTAACGTTACATTCCTACAAGTGGGAACTTGTTCGACCTACATGCTCTTCATTGCTCAACTTAATTACCACCACTTTGACCTGATTTGTTACTCTCTGTAACTTTGTCTGCTGGCCCAGATTATTTTACTGTTCTATTATAGATAACTAAAATGTGTGCTGTGCTTTCAGTTGGCAGATATGGTGAGGCACAGCATGATGACAGAACTACAAGGCTTCCAGGACTCTCTCCAGGTAGGAACTAACATGTAAAGCTAGTGCTTTTGTGTGTCAACCCTGTGATTTCCTGAAAGCTGTTGCGTCAGAAAAGTAGAAGCCAGAAAATAGTTCAGTCTCAGTAACCAAGCGTATCTGCGTTTTAAATATAGAGGTTTCGTCACTCTCCATGAGTCATGCACTGTCACTGGCTGTACAAATGCTTTTGGGGAATATCCAGGGTCAGGTCAGGCCTGTGACAGCGTTTCCTGTATTCTCGTTTACATATCAGGCCACTGTGTTGGCAGGTTGCCTCAGGGAAAGAATCAGCTAGGTGGTTGTAATAGTTACATGGTTCAGTGGTGCATATATGTGTTAGCCTAGTGGGGGCCAGAAAAGGAAGATCAGAAAAAAATAATACTGTAATATTGCATTTCACACAGTGAACAAAACTGAGAGAATAATGTTCTCCTTCTTGTCCTTTCTCTACCTTTCTACTGCCTGATCTCTCTGGCTACTCTCGAACTTTCCCTTCCTCTTTCCCCCTCCCACATGGTCTCCTCCTCTCTGTTACAGGGTAGCTCCCTGGCTGTGGGCCAAGTGGGGGAGAGCTGTGGGGGTATTCAGCAGAACAGGATCACCGCAGAGGAGAGACTGCGCCTCTCCCAAGGCCCAGCAGGTACAACAGCTTTTATAATTACAACTAGAGCTAGCGCAGCTCAAGATGCATAAAGTACTAGCACAGCACGTGCTGATCATACTCATTTTGCATGCACATGTATTCCTCTCTAATTGCTACAGATATCGAGAAAAGCCAGCCACTGAACATCCCAGATGCAGCTAAAAGAAGGAAGAAGAAAAGAACGAGAGCAACAGACAGCTTCACAGGCACTTTTGATGGTAATTAAACTCATATTTTCAGACACGTGAAGAAGAAAATAACAGGCAAAATGTTATATTTTATTCACATCCTACCTGAAAAGCACCTGCTGCAGTCTCATGGATTCCACTGTTGTTGTTTTTCCAGACCTGTACAAGTTGACAGATGAAGTGCTGGGTCAGGGTGCATATGCCAAAGTCCAAGGATGCATAAGTCTGCAGAATGGAAAGGAGTTTGCTGTCAAGGTGAGTTAGGATGGTGATACCTCAGGCAATATTGTTAGTGTAGTAATAGTACTAAATAGGCAATACTCTCAGCAAAAGGCAACAAAATATGACACACTTATATATCTTTATATTTCTTTAAGGCAACAACTGTTTCTCAGCACAGTTGCCCAAAGGTTGCTCTGTGAATTATGGCCTTTAGGTTGTGAAACCTGTACCACATTACCCAAATATCACTACATTCTACAAAACCCCACCCTATGTTGTCCCTGTAGGAAAACCCATGAAGTTTTACATGAAGATGTCGATTTTTGCCGTTTAAAAAAATGTTCTGGTGACTTTTCCTACAAGAGTTCTTATACCGCTACAAATAGGTGCTTCATATAATAGACATGGTAGCATAACTGTAGATTTAACACTGAAATCAAAACATTTACATTTAAATTTTGACAACTAATAGTGTCAACTAATAGTTTTGTCTGTTTTGTTTTGCCTAGATCATAGAGAAGAGTGCAGGGCACAGTCGCAGCCGAGTCTTCAGAGAAGTGGAGACTCTCTACCAGTGTCAAGGAAACAGGTGAGCACACTTGCAATCTGCCTTTTTTTAGGTTAATTAAAAACAAATATGGAATGAACAACAGATTATAATCTGCGGGAAACACCTTTTTATCTAGGAACATTTTGGAACTGATCCAGTTCTTTGAAGATAACTCCTGCTTTTACTTGGTATTTGAGAAGTTGCATGGAGGTACGTATCAGTGATTAAGTTGGTTATAAGCCACACGCCGCTATTGTACTCTGCGTGCATCCGCATACCCCTCGCAGATGGCTGAAAAACATCATTGTGAATATACACTGAATGCTAAAAGTGATTCTCTCCTCTTCCCTCAGGCTCCATTTTTACACACATCCAGAACCGTAAGCACTTTGATGAGCTGGAGGCCAGCAAGGTGGTCAGGGACATTGCCCAAGCTCTTGACTTCCTACACACAAAAGGTAGGTCACCATCCAAACAGCCGTCCCTACCAAAGTCCAGACAGCATAATCATGGATTTTTCATTTTGTCACGTGCTTTTCAACAGGCATTGCCCACAGAGACCTCAAGCCAGAGAATATCCTTTGTGAATACACTGATCGGGTAAGTGATTTTTTAAAGAACAAAAAGCTCTCCGGAGTAAGGGAGTTATTCCTAAAGGTATATAGAGCATAAATAGTATGACAATAGTTTTTTCTCCATCTTCCTACTCAGGTGTCCCCAGTAAAGATCTGTGACTTTGACCTGGGAAGTGGGGTGAAGGTCAGCAGTGCCTGTACGCCCATAACCACTCCAGAGCTCACCACACCGGTAAGGCACCACAGTCTAGTTCTGAAATTAGAGCTGAGAACAAAGATGCATAACATAGGAAACAGATTAAATT
>OMOT01052532.1:0-21535 GCA_900312575.1 Acanthochaenus luetkenii
AAAAAGCAGTGAGTAGATACCATTACACATCATCTCCGCCAGCGGAATATTTAATCCCCCTCCCTCTCATCAAACGTCTGGTATTAATGTGCCACAGACGGTGTGCTGTGCCCCTCTCCTCCCACTCACGACGATGACTGGTAGGGGTGACACAGGCTGGGCAGCAAGTGATTGGAGTGTGGGGTGACACAGACGGAGGACCAGTGTCTGCATAGGGCAGGAGACCCCCAAATAAATACACTTTAGACCACAGACCTCCATTTGAAAAAGGGTTTTGTCCCAGGGACTCCCATGCCAGAGGGTTTTTGCTGTCCCGTTTATACTGCAGGAGGAAATGGTGGAACAGTGGAAAGAGTGAAACCTCTGATCAGAGTACTCGTTCCCTACAGACTTCCGAGTGACAGAAGTAACAGTGAACTGATCTTCATTTTGCTGGGGATCCTTTAGAACGCCCTCCAGGATCCCTGGGGCTCCCAGCTTTCTGCATACGAACATACCAGCACGTCAGCATCTGGTAGGATTATGATTTCTCCTGGGGAAATGACTGACAGAAGAATCGTTCACATTTCCCACACCGTTTCTTAAGAAATGCAATTAGGCCGAAACTTGAACGCCTGGTGAACAAAGTTGGTTGCTATGCGTTAGGAACTCGAGTGACGAGGTTACCTGATCCCACTGCTGACCCAAGAGTGTCGTTATTGCTTTCACTCACCAGACACTGGGCTGAGTGGCTCACACTGATTGGCTGGATGTCAGCGAGACAAAATGCCAGTAGACCAGCCCAGTGGCGTGTCACAGCGACCGTTAAAAGGCTGTGCATTGTGCAGAGAGCTCTCAGACAACAGGAGTGGACAGAGTGGTGGTGGCCCTTCCAGTCCAGGATCCACATTACCTACAGAGGATAGCGTTATCTCAGATTTGTCTGGGTTAGAAGATGAGGCTAAGGTAGAAGCTAACAGTGCTGGGAAAAGAGATAAGGGTAGGCAGAAAAGGACCACCAGTTCACTTTTTAAATCTCAAACTGACTTGAATGATGAAAGGGACTAAAAAAAAGGACTTATTTCCAGATGAAAAAGACCCAAAAGGCACTAGTCTTGGTATACTCCCTTCATAAGAAATCGTAGGGGAATTCATTTTAACAGACATATTAAAAGGGAAATGCTATTAACTTCCGGCACTCAAATAAGCTCATTACTTAAAGGACGGTTCTGTTATTAGAACATTTAAACGTTTCGCCTAGACAAACATGAGTTTGTCCTGTACCCTAATCTGTGACTTTAAACCAGCGTGCAGTTGCATATCACAAGAAAATATTAAATAAGTACCTCTGACAGAACTCAATGATTTGCTGGGGGTGAAGAACTAATAGCAGCAGAATAATATGGACCTTTTGCACTTCATTGATGAGGTGATCTAAAATTGCCATCTTTATGAAAACGTGTACAGAACTCAACAATGGCATCGTCCACGTTTTAATATTCATCTCTAACCTTACACTGCCCCCTATAGGCAAAAACCACAACACAGCACAATTAATTTCCTTCGTCAGATTTTATTCATCATCTCAAAAGTGAACAGATTCTGACCAATGACACCCCACCTCCCTCTTCCACCCCCACCCAAACCAAACCAATCAACTCCCCCCAACCGCAGACTAATTGGAATATCTTTCAACTCAGTAAATAAATAGGCAGTGGCCTTTTCATCTTTCAATGAAAGTCAGCCACAACTAAGAGCAGTTCAATGCCCACCAAAAGAAAAGGGGGTTCATGGTTTTCACAGTGCATTACACTGCCCAGCGGTCACATACATATCTTACCATTCTGCCTTTAATTCAAGGTCATGACAAACCCTTTATAAGACATTTTCATATCATGATTATTAATCTCTGGATATGAATCATCTTAAATACAACGTAAAATAGCTCGTCATACACGTCATCTTCCTAAACATAATTCAAAAACAGCCACGCTTGTAAAAGAAAGTTGCTAGCATACAAACTAATTTATCGTTCACATCAGATTCGACAAATGTTAATAAATTAATCCTCAGTTATCCCCTTATAGCTCCCTACCAAAAATCTGCATTTCTCCTCTCACAGCATTCAAACCCAAATGTTCATTATCTATCTGCCCCCAACACAGAAACGGACTGCATTGTAGTAACTCATGAGTCATATGACATGACTGACGGCAACATGAAGAGGTTATTGGCTTGTCAACCTCTTTGGCTGTCCTAATTAACGATTACACTATGTCCTGTTTATGATGGCATTATAGGGGTCAATTCAGTTTGGGGGGTCCAATCATTTAAATATGCAATCAATTCAAAATACAAACTGAAACTACAATTCACTTATTATTGCTGGAACAGTCATTATCGATAATTTCTTTATAGACATGATTCAAAAACATTTGTAATAACAAAAATCTTACATCTGTATTGATTGAGACGACAGTGAATTGACCCCAGCGCTGTTCGGCGAGATGCGTGGTTACCCGTGGTTTGGACAGATATCAAAGCGTTCAAATGCTTTCAAAACCCAAGCAACTTTTCAATTGACCTTGATAAATTACAAATGTATAAAAATGGCTCATATTCTATGATGACAAATATCGACAATTCTGTTAGACAATGAGTGCTTTAGACAAAACCAAAAGAATTCTACAAAACAGAAGAAACAAGTTCAGTCCACTGAATCCGATTTGGCTGATACGGTGGTAGAAGTGCACGTTGAGTGGTTCATGCTGGGCTTCACTTGGGCCCAGTTTCAAATCACACCGTAGCAAGCTTTATAGTTCACTAGCACCCACCGTTACCCACAGCCAGACACAAACGAGGTTAATCTGGTGAACCAACATCTGCGACCTCAGCTAACCCACAGTGCTCGCTGAGGCTGTGATCAGGTGTTGTGGTGCACTATCTAGTGTACTAGGGAGTGGTTTGAGATGCACCATATGACCTGAGGCTGTGTCCTCATGTACGCCTGGCCTTCTGTCTCTTGGCCTGGCGTTTGGCTTCATCCAGAGCGGCACTGTCCCCGCCGGCTTGAGCCATGCTCCTCACACCCTGGATACGGTTCACCAACTGCAACAGCAGGGGGATCACCTGGAGGCCAGAGGAGACGGGTCAATCTCAAGTCTCATTTCACACTGGAAATTGAGATGACCTGGATGAAATCTTGCAAAAGACAAGGTTTGTGAGGTATCAAAACAAATTGTTTGTTTTTTTGGACTGACAATCTTTGAACTGGCCAAGCCAAAAATGCTGTGATTAAGAAGCATGAATGTTTTTACGTGGTGAACTGTGACAGGTGGGACTTGTTACAGCCAGAACATTCCATAAATGTAATCCTTATTTTCAGGTTTGGCAATGATGAGGACCTTTTCCAGTGGGGTGGATACCAACTAACAAGATTTGAAAACAGAAAAGTTGGAATAGAAAAGAGCCAGAAAAGCTATTTGATCAGGATGGCATATTGTCTGTGAGAGGTGGTGCAGGTATGTACCTTCTCGTGGTTGTATGCTGCTAAGAGGAGTAGCAGTGTGAGTGGCAGGGCTATGTAGGAGCCTTGGGCAACATCCTGGTCAGGCACTTTACGCTGAGGGAAGCAAAACACACACATACCGGTAGTTCAAGAGAATTCAAGAGGAGCCTTACCAATAGTCTTGTTTCCACATACTTTAAATACGCTATAGCTTAGGGCTTGGTATAAAAGTGTGTGCGTCTCACGTTGGGGTTGAAGGTGAGCGTGATGTGCTTGTGGTAGCCGGTGGAGGTAAAGGAGACCTGGGGCAGAGTGAAGTCATACTGGGAACGGGACAGCGTGGAGTACAGCATCAGCACATAGCTCTGGAGGAGGAAGGGAAGCGCGAGGGAGAGAGAGGAGACAGACAGGTGGCATTGGATTTGACTATAGTCGAGTCCTAGGCCCTGGGCCGGGGTTAACCCGAAGCATGAATTCAGAGCTAATTATGTGAGCAGGAGGCTTACAGTCATATCATACAACTATAACATTTGTTGTGCAGTTTTACTACAGCCTCTTTATCAAACCAAGGAAATATCTGAGGATGACTGGACAAATTACTACAAGATGATTGTTTTAATAGTTCAGGCTTCATAATATTCATTCTGACTGAGGGGCAGAGTTACAGGGTGATACCTCTCCATCTCTGTCCAGAGGGGGGAAGTGGAAGAAGAGGGACTGTCCCAGAGAGACACTGTTGATGGGGTTGTCCAGATTGTCACTCTTGAACAGCTTCACCTGGACAGAGAAGGAGGGGAGAAAGTAGTAAAACTTCGAAAACACTTACTCTGCACAGTTCTGGTTTTGCATGTCAACAGTACGGGGACATGCAGAAACGAATTCAATGGAACAGGTTGTGCGGGTCCAAGTGAGAGAAACCCAAAGGCAGGGACGACGGACGAGACAACCAGTCCTACCGATAGTGTTGGCAGGTGTTCAGGTGAGGTGATGACGTTCCCACTCAGGTCAAACTGATTGATCTGCCTGAAGGCGATGATGTTGACCCCATCAATGTCAGTGCTGCCAACCTGGCAACCGGCATTAAGGTGACAGAGAGAGAACACAGAGCTTAGTGTACACATGGAACTTTGGATTCCCAAATCAATATTCAATATGACTTGTGGGTAAAGCTATGTACAAGTCACATGGTGTGATAACATAGAATTAAGTCACTTTCAGCCTTGTAAGAAAGATAAGGGGCCTGTTTTTTTTCCTTCCAGACAACAGGCAAATATGAACTCTCAAGGCCAATTCAGAGGTTTAAACTTTTGTTCCACATACAGTAGGGCCCATGTGACAAGGCAAGTGATAAGTCATAATAAGTTGCATTTGCTGCTCACCTCTATTGCCCTGTGTTGTGGCAAGGCTCTCTCTATGTGGTCATTGCCTTCAGCTCGCAGCTGGATCAGATACTTGCAGCCCGGCTGTGGGGAAACAGTCGTTAAAGTCATATTAGGTGTAAAGTAAAAAGACCAGAAGATGAAAATAGAGCATTTGAAAGATCCAATATGCTTGCTTTGTGCGATCTATGCCGTCTCAAATGCTACTCTCCCACTGTCTTTTACTGGGTCCAGTCATTCCTCTTCCCAGTGCTCTACGGTCGGTGGGTGGGTGGGTACAATTCACTTTGGTTAAAAACCCTATAATCTGATTGTAACAGCTCATAGTGTGTTTACCAGCAGACCCCTGAGTCTGAAGCGGCCCTGCTCATCAGTGATGGTGTCTTCGCTGTAGAGGCTACAGTCTCCCTGGCCCACCGCCTCCACTGCCACGTCCCTCTCTGCATCACCGCTCAGGGACTGCACCGCTCCATAGCAGCTGAGGACAAAAAGACGTGTGTGCTATGAACATTTTGGAACCTGAACCAATTCAACAAGAATGCCAATATCAACAGGAAACTATATATTCACTGGTAAAGAGTCATAATATACTGTAGATGTTGAGAGAGGAATTTCTATGACTGTAGCCAGGACTGAAAGGGGCATTGCTGTATACATGGAGTTTGTACTATTCCCCAGTACCTGTATGCAGTCTTAATGCCAGTAATGTCGATACTGAGGTTCTGGCCCTCCTCCACCGTGATCATCTGAGATGTCGGCTCAAAGCGGAACTCCTTCATCATGGGCTTGAAGTAGTACTGACCAGGACTCTGAGCAGAGACATTGAGAGAAAATGAGTGATTACGTCAAAGGGAATGCAAAATAAACCCCATAGAAACACACTAGCTGGAGCTCAATAGAGCTCAAAGCATTCCTACAATAAGTTATTTTACACTAGACGCTTAGAGCTTGGAGGACTGATACTTTGCAGCATACAAAACCATCTGATCTGAGGGGATGGAGGCGTTGCTGGTTTCTTACCAGGTTATTGAAGGTGAGGAGGCCAGTGTCCTGGGTCAATAGGTTGGAGCGGAACTGGCCTCCACTCAGAGACAGGAGGACGCCTGACAGAGGGTGGCCACCCTCCGACTTGATCTATAGGACAGAGGGAAAGGGAGGGAGAGGGGGAGAGATAGTTCTCATGATGGCTCCTAAGGCTGGGGACACAACGCAACACAACTGAACAGACTGAGAAAAGATTGGCCATCACACACTTAATGTTGCTTCATTTTCTTCATCTTGTATTACATGCATGTGTACACATTTATCGATGAGTTAGGGAATACATACGACTCGAGTTCTAACGCCACACAATCACAAAAACATGAGCTGTCACCCAATTTCAACTCGGAACCGGAACAAACATGGAGGTGGAGCATTTTTCTTTCCATACTTCCTGCATTTTTGTCCCTTCTTTCTCTTAGTCAATTCTCATTTGCCATTACCAGTTTCAGATTTCCGTTGTACTTGTACAATGACAATAAAGTTGAATTGATGGGAGTTGTCGACCATCTCACACTACAGGAGTATGTAAAGACTTTGAAGATTTGAAATAACTGACGGTTGTGACTGGATTGAGAGGCAAGAGATTAAACTCCTTAACCCTCACACAATAGAAGATCATGTGGGCCAGTTGTCTATTGTGGCCAAGCCAAACTAGCGTGGACCAATCTTGAAAATCAATAATGATGGCCAAATTGTGGGTATAATTGGGCCTAAGTGTCAAGTGTTTATTTAAGGAAAGCTATAGAAAAAGAGTTAACATTTAACTTCAAAAATTAGTAATTGTAAAAAAAGGGGCTTACAGTGTACAAACTGCCTTACTGTTCACTGATAAAACTTTCAGAGTACAACAAATTACTATTACCATCACAGATTATTACATCATTGTAAGGTGCTCTGGATAAGAGCTTCAGCTACATTTCTAATGTGTAAATGTAAAATTGTGAAAGTGGCTGGTGAATTTTGCAATGTACTAGCTACGGTGTCTGGTAGAAAACAGTGAAGAGTTAAAAAGTGATTTTCCTGTCCTGATATGTACATACTGTATGTGTAAGAGTGTGGACGGTCGTGTGTGTGATCTACCTTGAAGGTGACACCAGCCAGGGCGAAAGCCTTGAAGTCTCCCTGGGTTCCCTCCACAGGGCTCAGGACAAAGCCCTCCTTCCTAGCACTAATGTTATACTGCCGGTCACTGTGGAGTGGACCCACACTGGAAGGAAGAGGGAGGCGATCAGGTGTTTACTATAGCAGTGTCTTTAATATATCCATATACAGGTGCATCTCAATAAATTAGAATATCGTGGAAAACGTCATGTATTTCAGTAATTCAATGAAAAAAGTGAAACTCATATTATATAGATTCATTACACAGAGTGAAATATGTCAAGCCTTTATTTCTTTTTTTTGATGATTGTGGCTTACAGCTAATGAAAATCCCAAATTCAGTATCTCAGAAATGTTGAATATTGTGAAAAAGTTCAACATTGTAAACTCACGGTGACACATTCTAATCAGCTAATTAAGGGTAAGCCACAAAAGGTCATTGCTAAAGAAGCTGGCTGTTCACAGATTTACTGTATCCAAGCATATTCATAGAAAGTTGAGTGGAAGAAATAAGTGTGGTAGGAAAATGTGCACAAGCAACAGGGACAACCGCAGATTTTGGGGAGCTTCACAAGGAGTGGACTGAGGCTGGAGTCAGTGCATCAAGAGCCGCCACGCACAGACACGGGCTACAACTGTCGCATTCCTTATGTCAAGCCACTCCTGAACCAGAGACCACGTCAGAATCGTCTTACCTGGGCTAAGGAGAAAAAGAACTGGACTGTTGCTCAGTGGTCCAAAGTCCTCTTTTCAGATGTAAGTACATTTTGCATTTCATTTGGAAATCAAGGTCCCAGAGTCTGGAGGAACAATGGAGAGGCACAGAATCCAAGTCGCTTGAAGTCCAGTGTGAAGTTTCCACAGTTTGGGGTGCCATGTCATCTGCTGGTGTTGGTCCACTGTGTTTTCTCAAGTCCAAAGTCAATGTAGCAGTCTACCAGGAAATTTTAGAGCACTTCATGCCTCCTTCTGCTGACAAGCTTTATGGAGATGCTGATTTATTCTCCAACAGGACTTGGCACCTGCCCACACTGCCAAAAGTACCAAAACCTGGTTTAATGACCATGGTATTACTGTGCTTGATTGGCCAGCAAACTCACCTGACCTGAACCCCATAGAGAATCTATGGGGTATTGTCAAGAGGCAGATGAGAGACGCCAGACCCAACAATGCAGACGAGCTGAAGGGCGCTATCAAAGCAACATGGGCTTCAATAACACCTTAGTAGTAGTGGTTTTTGTGCCATGAACAGCTCAGACAGCTCTGATCAAGGTCATGAATCTGTCAACCAAGATGCTAAAGAGCCCTCAGTCCTGGTGCTTCTTGACCTACAGTTAAGTGCTGCTTCTAACACTGTGGAACATGAACTCCTTTTAAACAGACTGTGAAAGTGAGTTGGTCTCTCTGGTAGTTTTAAATTGGTTCAAGTCCTACCTAATGAATTGTGATTTATTTGTCTGTTTGGGTGACCACTCCTCACATAGATTTGGTATCACATGTGGTGCACCCCAAGGCTTGATTTTAGGCCCAATTCTTTTTAGCCTGTTTATGCTCCCACTAGGAGCCATCATCTGCAACCATGGCATTAGCTTTGGTTGTTATGCGGATGATACAAAGCTATATATTTCAGTCATGCAAGATGACCTCAGTCCTATTGGTACTAGGGCCCGACCGATGCATCGGCAGAGACATATTGGCCTTTCACAGCTATATCGGTATCGGCAAAAGCTCCGGCAATGACGCACAGATATAATTATTCTCCATAATTGTGGAATTGAGCGATAAACACCCGTGGTGTTTTCAGGCAGCTTGACAATACACAATTTGGAGCGATTGTCACACCTTGGTCCACAAAAGTATGCCGTTTCTCCATACATAGGCCCAGGCTTTATTATAAGGGTTTTTTTTCTAAATGTTTTAACATTTTCATTTCAAGTTTGTCAAATTCATATCACATAGAGATAATATAGAGAGCTGGCTGTGCAACTCCCAATGCAGACTAGTAGACCAGTAGCACTGCGCTCAATCCGACAGAGCCTCCGCCATGAAAACGAAAGTGAAACTTAAAATTCAACAATTTACTCTATACTGGTTACCAGTCAATTTTAGAATATATTTTATGATTCTTCTATTGGTTTTTAAATTTATTCATGGACTTGCCCCTGAGTATATTAACAACCTGCTTACTACATGTGTTCCTGGCAGAGCCCTCAAATCCTCTGACTCTTCTTCTGTTAGCTGTACGTAAATCCAGGGCAAAGACTTATGGGGAGGCTGCTTTCAGTTCCTATGGCCCCAAGCTCTGGAACAGCCTCCCTGTAGATCTGAGGGCAGCTGAAACCAGACATATTTAAACACAAGCTCAAGATCTATCTTTTTATTACTTTTCTGCTTTTATATTCCCATTGTTATTATTCCTTTTCTGCTTTTATAGCATCTCTTTAATCTATGTTGTAAAGCGTATTGCACTGCATTGGATTGCACTGCATTGATTGTGCTGTATAAATAAAGACTGACTGACTGGTTGTACCACCAACAAGTCCCATATGATACACCAATAGCTATGTTAGTCAAAGGTATTCCATTTTTGAAGAGGCTGTATTAAACAGTTATACTAAAGAAAAGAAAGAAGATAATCTGTGTATGGGGAATAGAATGGGGCAAGTGCAGAAGTTTGTGTCTAGAGATTATTTCGTTACAGGCTGAATTATGTCTCTGGACACAATTATTCCAAATGTTTGTCTCTGGTCAAAAGAGTGCAGGGTTGTGATACCTGTATGCTCCAATCTCATTGGTGGCCACAGTAATGAGCGGCGCAGCAGCTCCTCTTTCAGTGATGGAGATCTCCACACCTTGGAGCTCCGGTGACACCTTGCCCTCCAGGAAGAGACCTGCCCGCCCAGTGATGTCCACCAGCCGGCCTGGACAGGACTCTGACAAGAGAGGGAGGGTTGTTACACATACAGCAATAAACATACAGCAATAAACACTCATTGTGTATATACACACACACTCTCAAAGTAAGCTGTTATTTCATGTTACGTCTTGTGTTATTTAGCTGATTTTATCAATTTTTCTGCACGTCAAACGTTTGTCAAAAGTTTGGGTTAAAATATTGGGACAACACTAGTCTACACTTTTGTGAAGAGCAAATAAATTAAGATGGTGCTATAACAAAAACAAGGACACATACACACCAAGTTAGTAAGATTACACAATGTGTGAGAGAACTCGCCTCCAGTGATGGTGGCCTCTACTTCAGGAGGGTAGAACAGCAGTTCCTTGGAGGAGGGAGTCACTGTGATCTTCTCTCCAGCCCTGCATAGTCATACATAGGGACTCATTACAACTGGGCTCACATTCAACAAGCCCCTCAGACTCCATGTGTTATTATTAGTGGCTGTGACATAAACAAACAGCTAACCAATAGACGATAGTATGTACAGGACCCAGACTCCAAATATAATCAAAGTCTTCACAAGACCATGGTCTTTATGTTGATGTTTTATGTGGCAAAGAGCAAAAACGTGCAGTGCGAATGTCTCAACCTACCATCAGGCTTCAACACTGTATACCCCTCCCCCCCCTCCAAGAGGCACCAAATCACTATGTCCGGCAAGGGAAGGGAATACTGTAGGTTTCACACTTGAGATATCACTAAATAGAAGCAGATGAAACTGTGCTTCTTTACCGGTAGTTCACAGTTTTTGTAAAGGTGTGACATCGTAACAGAAGATTTATGTATATGTATATATGAGTGCCATGTGCCATCCAACCTGGCCCAGTAGGAGAACTCGTAGTGGAAGGGGCCTGTCAGATCATCAGCCTTCTCTTGGACAGGGGGGCTATCGTCCCTGGTGCCTCCTTCCTCCTCTGCGGCACGACGCTCCCTTTCCTGGCGCCGCAGCCGAATCTCCTGCAGCTGCTGCTCCTGCCTCTGCTGCTCCTGGCTCCGCAGGGGGCCCAGCACCAGCGCCGGCTCACTCTCGATGGACGATCTGGCAGAGGAAGGGGGGAAAAAACGGAGAATTGGACGCACAGCCCCCAATATCAGCACACCAAGTCTAAGACGCTTGTTGAATGCGAGCCTAGTCATAATGAGTCCCCATTACTTGATGGTGACTGTGACGTCTAGGATCTTGTCTGTGGTGATGAGCCCGGTCATGTGATGTCGGACTGCAGTCAGGGTCAGGATACTGGGGGCCGACCTGATGGACACAGGTTAACGACCATCATTGGTTGAATGTGTATAGAGGGGAACATTCTTTTAACACAGATAGAAAGATACAGCATTTAATTAGTGCACACTTACGTATCATAGGTGTAGAAGTCCTGCTCAAACTGGTGGCAGGAGCGAGGGGTGACTTTGTAAACACCTGGACAAGCCATATTTAGTTGATTAATTACCTTGCTCCAGTTTTATATTTAGGTAAGTCTGACACAGACCTTTTGGCTCAAAACATTGTACTCCAACTATACACAAGGGGACAGTTTGTTATATGGGTATTTTTCTCTTCTTGATAGGCTAATTCATGCTATGTTTAGCTAATGAGAGGTCAGGAGACTGGACCTCACCAGGCTTGGAAAGGCAAAAGCGGTTGACTCCCTTAGAGAGGTTGTACACGCCGACGTTCTCAGGTGTGCTGCCATCTTGGAAGAACTCCTGTGCAGAAATACACTCAGTTATATATCTGCCATCACATACAGGACAGACGTGCAATCACCACCATCTGCCACAATACACACCCGGGCACCGACACAGTTGTGAGTTACTGACCAGTGTGATGGCATGGGAGAGGGAGCAGCGCAGGATGTAGCCAATCTGTCTGAACTCCACCCCCAAGACGTCAGAGTCCAGAACCTCCACCTCCACGGACTTGTGCTTCCAGCACCACTCTTGAGAAATGCTCGCTGATTGGAGGAAAGGAGTTTTGAGAGAGAGGACTTCATAATTTAGTCATGATAACAGACAGATAGAGGAACTTCATAGAGCACAGCAGCACTGCAAGTCTTCCCTTTTTTCTACAGTACAATCACTAGCTTAAATATATTGACTTGGAATTTATTGCATTAAGATTTAGCTGCAGACCTCAGTCCAAATGTAATATTTGAACACAATGAACATATTAAATTCAATGGAACTGAAAAACAATGATGTGAATGTTTGATACATTTGGTGAAAAGGGATAGAACTGTCAGGTCAGCCTTGCATTTCCACGAACATTGCAGCATAATTACAATTTTGCGTGATTTCTCAACGGATTGTGGAAATGTACACATAGAATGAAGGTTTCAATTAGTGCTTGTATGATGGCTGCTTTGACAGTCAAATCATCTATATCTCCACACAAATGTTGACAGTTCCTGCAAGCATAATCGGCAAAAATTGGTGCTCACATCCAGCAATTACTGATTTACAATAGCTCTAATCAAATCCTAATTGAGCGTAATTATTACAACAACTACTACTATTATATGGCCAGAGAAGTGTTGATGACAGCCTTTGCTAACCTTTGTATTTCCCAGGCAGAACGTTGTCAAAGGAGAAGCTGAGGATATCACTGGTGCCAGACAGAGCCAATGTCATCCTCTCTCCCTGACGACTCACTGGTTGCAGGGTTACTGATAGGTCATCACAGGATGCTAGAGGTCAACCAGAGGCAACAAGGTAAAGGTTATATAAAAGAGCCCATTTTTAAAAAATGTATAAAGATGCATTGTTGATTCTTCCTATGGGTTGAAGTTATCTGGTCCCCTTACTAATCCTACATCCTTCTTTTCCGTGCTCTTTATGAGATAGGTGATTTATTGACACATTTTGCTACGACTTGGTTTTTAAACCTCATTTAGTCTCACAGACGATCTGTTTTCCATTAAGAATCCAAGCTGTCCAGGACTAGCCCTTACCAAGGCAGTAGACTTTTCCAGAGACAGAGGCCATGAACTGGGTGAAAAGTAGGTCGGAGAGGGGTCTGTCCACCAGGGACACCTCCAGGGCCGGAGGCAGCAGGGCCAGGCCTGCCTTCACCTCTGCCTCAGGGAGAGACACCTGAACACATGGGAGTAAAACCACAGTTATCTTAACAACTAGTGAACATTTTTTGGCAGTTGTGCCTCCTCACATAACCTTCTGGTTATTCTGGATGCCCTGCCAAAAACTACAAACTGCTTTCCGATATATCCATAAAGAATCATAAAAGGCAAGACTTGATCTCAATTATACCACATTTGTATTAATGGTCACATCGGCTGACCACATTTTAGCATATGCCTTCATCGGAGCATCATACACCAAGTTTTGATCATGTTACACGATGAGTATGGGCGGTGCTGTGCAATTAAAAGCAATTACATCTTAGCCAATACACATAAAAACTTATCTTAAGAACTACTAATTCTAATAGCACAGAATTATTCTGGACCGTTTCTCTAAATCAACCTCAATTCTGGAAAATCCAGCCCTGAAAATTTGAGATGAATGCTCATGAAGTTAAATATTAGAGATCGTCGTGCTCTCCCGAGTCTTTGATAGGACTATTATCTCATGCTTTATCGTAGTACAGGTAGTCTTTTTAGAATGAATGGACTGAAGAGCACATGTAGACCAAGTACATCATACCTACTACGAAATCTAGATGTTGCTACGAGTCTTACGTGGACGCTGTAGTCTCCAGGTTTGGCCTGAAAGCAGAAGGCCCCCTGGGAGTCGGAGTCTGTGGTTCGACTTGAACTCTTGTCTTGGCCCTGGTGCATCAGGGTGACCTTGTAGCGGCCCTGCTGCTTCATGCCCTCAGGCAGGCGGCTGATGGAGATCTGGCCACACACGCTGAACCTGGTGTGGGACCAACATCAGCAATTCATCATGCTACTTCGCAACGTGGTAATAAGAAAGACTGAGCTGAGGGTATTAAAAGCTAGAGCACAGAAATTCAAATTGGCTGATTCGTAATAAAATCGAAGAATGTAATGCCTTCGTAAAAAAACGAATGCTGATTATTATGCAACCAAAGCAGCCAATGAGCAGGCCAGACCTACCCTGCTGTGATGATGTCAGGAAGCTGGGGTGTGTTGGGGGCTATCTTCACTGTGATTGGCTCAAAGAACATGAGCTCCTTGAGGGTGCGGATGGTGTAGGTCCCAGCTGTCATGTTCTCCAACCTGAAAGAACCATCCTCCTTGGTGAGGACTGTGAAGAGAGCGAGCGAGTGAGCAGGTGAAAACCAAAGAGATGAAATTTGAATCACTTTCGAAATATCTGACATTTCCAGTATATATATATTTTTTACATTGCTTGTCAAGATGAGACAACTAAAGCCTCCATGACAGGACGGAGCTTGCTCGCATGGTTACCTTTGATCTGGTTGTTCAGGGACACTGTAGCGTCAGGCACCCCCTCCCCCTCCACACTGTTGAGAACTCGGCCTGTCACAGAGAAGCCCATGACACGGAAGATAGGCTAGAGAAGCAGCAACAAAAACACCAACACAACATGTCAAGGTATGATACTGTGCACAACATTTTATTACATTGGCTAAATAATGACAAATGTGAAAAATAGAGCTACAATTGACGTCTTTACCTCGAGCTTCACACTGTTGTGCTCCACCTTGAAATTCATTCTGGAAGGCGCGACATCAAAAGTGATCCTTTCTCCCCTGTAGATAGGCACCTGAAGTAGGAATTCACAGAGCAGAGTTATAGTAACGGCAACAGCACTGCCACAATTAGAGGCAATACTAAATATATATGAGATATTGCTTTTGCTGTGCGTTTTCCTTCTCCAAGCCCTATTATTTAATGTGCAGGTTGAGTGAGATTTGAAGTGGGGGTTCCTTCCTTTTGTACAGACGGATCATTTATACAGGAAGCTTACCACAGTGTACTCGCCGCTGGCTAGTGAGGGGAAGGAGAATGTCCCATCTTCCCTGGACAGGGCACTGCACAGGTAGACCAGGGAGTCATCCCCGGAATCGGCCCCCTCCACTGGGGACGTGTTACAGCTGCTGACGGCCTGGATAGCACAGCACGCACGCACACAAATAAAGAATGTCATCATTAATCTATCTGTTTAAAACAAGGCTCCAACCGTGGATCTGATTGAAAATTCCATGACTTGCCATAACTAAGCCGGAGAGCTTCCATTACATACTGTAAAAAAAAATACAAAAAAGTCCTTCCTGGTCTGTTAATGTTATTTTTTCAGCTCAGAAAAGTTCTGGAACAGTCTGGTATCCACAGTCTGGCCTTACTGTGGAGAAGTGGCCATACAATGTAGAAAAACTGCTGAAAGCCACCATCTAATGCAATCGATGTGTAGAACAAGTTGTAAGATACATTCTAATCATTCTCGTAAAACGACCCCTCTGTATAATTCCAATATTCCCTGACTTTCAGAGAGATATTTATCAATTTCCCTGACTTTTCCTGTGTGCAAGACACAAAATGCCACGATATTCCAGACACCCCATGACCAGTGGGAACCCTGTTAAAATGACAGCTAAATCGTAGTATACTGAATTTCATCAAAATAATGCGGGACAGATAGGTCAAGGCGAATCTAATCATGATCTAGTGTAACTACCCACTACACTAAAAGATGTAAAATAATGTAATAATTTACCTCTTTCTGGACGGTGGCGGAATATAGCAGGAAGGTGACCTCTTTCATGGGCTCCCCATCGCTACGGACCTCCCCGGAGACGTCGTAGCCTCCCACTACCAGATGGTCGGCGGCCGGGGCATTGGCAATGGAAACATGCACCGATGTAGCACTCTACGGACAGACGGCAGAGGAGGGCCGATCGAGTTACAACGAGGGACGGACCGATGGCCTCGTCGCGCCCAGTCTGAACGCTGCTCGAGATCACTAGCTACAAACCTGCCAATCTGAAAAGGTAAACGGACCCTATCTTCTCGTCCATCGTTGCGACAGTACGGCGAACGAAAGAGTAGCATTAGGGGGAGTCACAGAGGAGGAGGAGGGATTTGACCACAACATCCAACATCTGGCATAGTGACTCTCCCGCACGGCTCCACAGCCCATTCAAACATGAAGCCAAGACACCAACCTGCTCCAGCGTCCAGGAGGGATGGGAGGCCGTGACGTCGTAATGTCCAGGGAGCACTTTGAAGAAGGTATACCTGCGTTGCGGGGAAGAAGAAGAAGAAGAAGAAAAAAAGGCCTTGAATCTGTAGCCGAACAATTTAGAAGAAACGTGTTTACAACTGCAGGAACACCCAGCTATGAGCCACGTACTTTCCTCCAGGCTGCGTGACAACGGTCTGGAGTTTCTCCTCTGTGCCCGCTCGGCTGAGTTTGACTTCTACTCCTGCTGGGCCCAGGAGATGGCCCTTACTCAGGACCTGAACAAAGCAACATGCATTAGAAAAGCACAACATAACACAGAGAGATTTAAAGACGCCTTGGAGTTACTTGGGTGACACCCTTCCCAAGACCATTTCCAAGACGGAGCTCGCCATTACAAACGGAAGGAGTTCGCACCCTTCCCGAGACGGAGAAGCCGGTGAAGACAAAGTTGATGTCTTCTTCCCTTGTACAGATGTCGCTGACCCCGTCCACGTGGAGCTCAACGCTGGTAGGCTCTGGCGAGGGAAACGGGTACAGAAGTCAGACAGCAATAGGCAAGACAAGCAGGCGTGTGGCCAATGCAACAAGTGACACAAACTAACCAAAGTAGGCTCTCGGCAACTTCTCAAGACTGAAGACTTACGACCGACTTACCAAAACTCCACCCAAGCGGAGGCTCAATCTTCAAGACAAAGTCTCCCTGTGGGGGAAAAAGAGACAAGTCTACAGGTGACCATCGCCTCAGTGAACACTGTACGGGGTTAAGAGAGTGTTTGAGAGTCACACACCTTGTCATACAGGGGGATCATGAAGTAGCCATTGATTGGAGCGCAATCCGTCTGGTACTTCAAGGAACCTTGCTTGGTGTACAATTTGATCTGTGCATACAAGAGGAGAGTGACCTTTAGGCATATGTGTGGTTCATAACTGACAGGAAACACGTCATTTCTGCGTGGTCGGGCACAGCTTCTGTTGCCTGGATTCGTGAGTTAAGGGAGTAATACTTTTACACTTTTTTTAAATTGCACTAATTAACCAGACGGCTAATCCCGTCAAACTGGAGATTAGGACTAGTGGCTAGCGGCTAACAGCTAACATAGTCCTCGTCAGCGTTGATGAGCCCTGAGAAGCACACGGTCTTAAACGAACCGTAACCGTTCGCTAACTCACCGACAGACAGCTAAAGCTAGCGTCTGCCTAGACCAAGTGTACCTGGCAGGCTCACAGACAACGGCCCTGTCGGGTAATGTTCGCCAGCGCAGACAGCGTCGTAACCGACCAGATTAGGCGGCAGCGGCAGACGGATAACGTTAGCTTCGACTAGCTTGTAGTCATTTCATTCAAACTGTCATTCAACCGCCAATCTCCGCCTGCCACGAGAAACGGGCTAGTTAGCGGCTAGCTAGCTGGCTAGCTAGCTGGTACGTTTGCACTCTCACCTCGATCAGAGAGTAATTGATTTCAACGTCGGATTTCACAAATCCCCCGCATGCAACCACTATGTCGTCCGACGACACGGCCATGAACTGGCAGCAGATGACACCGAACAAGAACCAGATCGCTCCCATGTCTGCCCGGACCGTAATTGACAGCATTTTGGCTGCCGACGTCATGATGAACCGAGCGAGTGTCCGTCGTCTCCGGTTCCGTACCAGCTGAGCTGCTTGTCGTGCCCGACCTCACCGGTCTGTCAGCAGCACTGACCTCTGCTGGCTCGGAGGTGCTATAACCTAGTGACCTGCCATATTCCTGCACCAGTGTTCTGTCAAGTTTTGATCGTTCTAGCAAATTAATAACGATTAATTCTTAGTTTTGTCATAAAATAAAACAAACACTGAGGAAAAGTATGATTATTTATGTCAGGTTTCTATATTTATTATTGATGCAAATAATTCAACATTAAGGCACACCAAATGAAAAAAACAAAACCTAACTACAAGTGTTAACACTATAGAGTCTAATATATATATATATATATATGATGGTGTTACTTTATTGTATAGACAATAAAGTAACACCATCCTAAAGTAATTCTAATATGAGTTCCAATAACTGAGTGGTAGTAATGATGGAAAGAGAAATATGGTTACAGTTCGGTAGTGTGAAAGGCATTAGTTCTTCTCACGTAACTAATCAAAAATGATATATTGATTTAAAGACAACAATTACATATAATGGACATAGAGGGCACTGTAAACAAAAGTAATTAATACACAGTTGTAACAGTAAGAAAACTCTAGTGTTAATACATTTAAAGTGCATAAATATGGACAGTGTGTAGAGAAAAACAGAATTCTTTTCACAAAGGTATTTCAAACAACTCCAGTGGTTATCGTAATACAAGTCCTTCTTGGAAGGAAAAGATGATAGTACATACAGTAGGGAGAAAAAAACACCACAAAACATTTGACAAACAACAGCTATTTTGGTCCCAAAATTCTTTTCACTTTTAAATTAGTTTAACAAAATGTGGATCGTAACCCAAATAAGGCAAGCTTTCATCTGACTGTCATCCAGTCAGACACTGTCACTGGGTCCAGAGTCTCTTTCCAAGTTGTAGTGTTTTCACAATAAAAACAGAAAACCTTTGAACACATTTAAGATATCCATTCAAACACCATGGTTTCATTCATCTCCAGTCCAGATGTCCAGTAAAGCATTAGGCAGCTTTAGCATGTTCAATTACTGGGCTTTGATATCAGGCCCTTGTCTTATACATGTGTGGAAGAGTGTGGAGGTGGGTGTGCCAGGAACATCCCTTCATTGTAATTGTTGGAGAAGCTGGTATGGTAGCTGGGGCTGCCTCTGCTGGTGCGTGGCTGGGATTGGGACTGGGAGCCAGGGGATCTGATCGCTGATAGCCTCTGGGCCTGGCACAGCTTCTGGATCAGGAAACGCTTGTCACGGCCCTCCTGGGCAACACAGAGACACATAGATGGGAACAGATTCCATTTGCACATTGCCTTCGCCGATAACTCAAATGAAGATCAAACATGATAAATGTATAAATAAGAAATAAGAAATAGGTAGACTAGAAAAAAAGTAGAATAGATGTGACATCAACAAAATGCTTTGAAAAATTACTGAGGACATTTTCTCTTGTGTAAACTCACCATGGCTAGCTGCTCCCTGAGTTGGTTAATGACTCTCTTGTGAGCTCCAGCTAGCGCAATTACATAAAACATGGCCAAACTGCAGACAATGGACATGAAGGGTAAAATTATATGCACCAATGAGTAGAAATAGCCCAAAGACCAAATGTTGGATTATCAAAATGCTTTACATTCCAATTTATTATAATCACCATAAATGCTGAGATACAGAACAGTGATACAAAGCTGATTATTGACCTAAAACACTTACCATGTAATGACAAAGGAGGAGACAGCGAAGGCCTCTGAGGAGAGAGCGAAGAGGAAGGTACGGACCCCAGTGTGTAGCTGGGATACCGTCCTTGGCAGCACTTCCCAGGATGTAGTGTAATTAACAAATGGTCCACAGGCCTGGGAACAGTTTATCCTGTGGAGGAGGGATGGGTGAATCAGTCTACATGCCCAAGAACAGGTAAGCAGTAGCAATGACATAAGTAATAAATGATCCTACATTTAGTTCTAGTTAATTCCAAAATACAGAACTTATAAACAGGAATAGGAACATACATCTCCTCTCTCCATGTGTATGGTTTGATGGTGGGACTCAACAGCAAAACAGCAGAAGACAAATATTTACCACTGATGCTAATACTTCTACTAGAGCTTTTTCTAAAAATGTAGAGAGGCAGGCATGATGTTTATCTAAGACATTAATGTTAAAAACATTATATGGTCATCAACAGTACATTACTCACTGTGCTACACTAACAGCGACAGGCAGACAGGCCAGAGCAAGGCCTATAAGCAGCACAGCCAGGAAGAAGAAGTTGGAGCTGGAGGCTCGGAACGGACGTGTGGCTGGACGGCAGTTGTTCATCAACGATACCTGGACAACACAAACAAGGATCAGGAAGGTGGCAGGGTTAATCACTAAGAAGGAAAGGTATTATTCTGGTGTTGCATATTGGAGAAAATTGTTCATTTTATTCACACAGACTAAATTCTAAGTATTTGCATCTCATGTCATACATATAGTTTTGTGAGGGTTTTTTTATGTTGAAAAATATGTAGAAAAAGTCCACGTGTATTGCATTTTATATCACTATCACAGTATTCACAAAATAATCACAATATGACCAAAACCTTTCACAATAACAAAGCAGATTTATAAACTAGCCAAGCTAAACAAGTGGGAATAGTCTCCCTCTGATGCAAAGAAACAATACACAATGTGTCACCTTTTTGATGTAGAAGATAAAAAAGTATTTGATGGTGCAGATGGCGGGCAGCAGGGGGCAGTAGAAGGTGCCGATCCAGCAGATGGTTTGACCATAGACAATCTCTAGCACGTTCTGAGGGATAGCAAATTCCTGCTGGCCCCACCACTTAGCAAGGCCACAGTCACAGTAGTTCACTATCAGCCTGACAGAGTAGTGCAAGGACACTGTTAGATATGACTAGGAACAAACCGTCAAGGGACCAGATGTATTTACCTTTGGTGTTAAAATGAGCACACATTGACGGCTCGGTTAGAGCACTAAACAAAAGATTAGTCTTTTAATGGGAGTTTCTATTGAGAAGATGAGGTCTTACTTTCTGGGAAACTCCACAAAGAGGGTGACTGCGGCAATGATGATGAAGTCAAAGATGGTGAGTTTGTACATCTCCTGGCCCACACGGGTCTCCCAACACTGTGGGCAACAGCAAGGACGTAGGGAGTGGCATAAATGAAAAGTAGTTACTCTACATCAGCACAAGGTTTGATTTCACCTGCCTAATAAGCAGGGGTTCCTGTAGAATTTCTGAGACCCATTCCAGGGGGTCCCCGGTATTAAAATTTAGACATTTAAATTGTTCTCGCTGCGAGGGATATTTTCAGGCTGTGGGGAGCCAAAAAACTAAACCAAACAAACAAGTAGTCAGTGGGGGGGTCAAAGGGTGTTTGTGTGTACGATCACTCAGAATTCACACTCGCATAAAAAAACTCACATGCATCGAACATGAGCTCATATAGGGTAAAAAAAGAATTGAATAACAGAACAGCTACCTAATGTAGGGACAATATCCATACATTTGGTACTAAATAAATAGAAGGTTTTGTATATGCCTGTCACAAAGGCTAACACCATCCATGACAAGGAAGACACAGACAGGCCAGCAGCAGGCCGCTAGTTGTGGATCACTACTGTATCAGAATTAGGGTTGCAAATTCTAGGGAATTTCCTTGATCGATTTTTGCCAAAGTTAATGAACGACTAATCGATTAATCGATAATGATACACCCACCCAAAAAAAAAAAAAAAAAAAATTTTTTTTTTTTTTTTTTTTTTTTTTTTTTTTAAAA
>OMOT01052535.1:0-19531 GCA_900312575.1 Acanthochaenus luetkenii
GTATCCTCTAAAAACACCCCCCTCCCTCTCTCTGTATCTACCTCTTACCGCTGTCTTTCTCTCCCGCTCTTCTACTTCCTGAACCGAGCTGACCGCACTGTGAACCTCCTGTGCCCGTTGAAACGGAGTTGAGCCGCACGAACGCTCCCACGTTTTACACCCCGCTGCGACGACCCTTGACCCGCTCCGGGCACCGAGACCCAGAAACACCTACACCGTACACTTCACGATTACCGTCGATGACTGGTGTCAACAGTCCTGCCGAAGATCTGGGTTGACCGAGCTTCAACACAAGTATCTCAGTCCGGCGAAGCTCTCGGTCCGTATCCACAATGGGTGGTGGTCTCGTTTCTGTCGGGAGGAGCAGCAACATGGCCCCAGAACGCCTGAGATGTCAGAAAGAGAAGTCGGGTTGTCGTTTGGTTTATTCCCCAGAGGTTACGGACTCCTTGTATGTAGATTCACAGAAGTGCTTCTCTGCATTCCAAGAGACACACACACACCTATAATAGGAAACCATGAAAAACATCTCCTCAAACCTGCTCTGTTCTTCCTACGCTGGCTCACACACACACACACACACACACACATACCTAACCGTGAATCATTAAGACAGTCCCACCCTAAACTTTCCTCTATACTCACCAGACAGAGCACATTCAGGATGGGTGAGGCATTCTGGGACTGGCTACTGTTAGTGTGGAGGACACAGGTGGTGAGGAAGATGAAGGAGGAACAATTAACGTGGAAGAAGTTGAAGTGGACCGACGAAGAGCGATGATAATTTGATGATCGAAAGACAGAAACATTGTTTTGATTGTAACCGACCGATTATGTCGGCGATAAATCCTCTTCCTGTTTCTCTTCACGAGGTAGCTCAAATATCACGTTAGACGACAGATGACCTTTTCATTTGATGTTCTCTCCCAACAGAAACCCTGCTCACTGTATCGACGTGGCGTCGACAGTATTTGTTCACTACTCGTAATAAGGGTTACAGCGAGAACCTGCAGAACCTGTTCGGTTACGGTACCTCACTGGGACAGTTGCTATAGAACCTCAGTCCCTCAGCGAGGCAAAATACTGCAACTGCTCTGCAATAGAGCCAGTTACCCACCGTTGCCTTTTCATTGATGGAGCAACTCCTTTCACAGCGTCAAAGGTTTCCCCGGCTACATTCCAGTCCGGAGGGGTCATCCAAACGCTGCTCCCAGCTTGAGTATCTGGTAAGAGTCCACAGTATACTGGGAGTGAATCAGTCTGGAAACTCTTAGTGAAATTCAATGGACACTATACATGTAGTTGAACTTTCTGTGAATGAAGCAACAAAAACTAATTGTTATTTATTACTTATAACGGCATTTTTGCCTCCAACTGTGACATTTAGTTGCAATAAAACGTCACATAAATCAAGGATGATTTACTCCCCAACGTCTCCGTACGATGACGTCCGCCATGTTTTGCAACAATTAACTCCCATCTCTTTATTATCAGTAGCCATTGAGAGCAATATTTAGAGAACACTCAATTTTTGTGCCCTGTGGTCACTTCAGGAAAATGTCAGTAATGACTGGAACCTTTTCTTGGTTGTAAGTGTTGATGTATTTTGGCCCAATCCCAATGTCCACCCTACAGACTAAGGACTGTCACCGGTGTGCTCGGCTGTAGTGTGAGAAGTCGTGAGGGCTTGAAATTATATACGAGGAATGAGACAGCCATTCATGACACCACACGTTGCCATAGACAACGTCAGCATGTACTGAGCAACCGTATTTTGTTAAACATTTTGTTGGAGTTTATACTATTGTAAATTAATTACGGCATAGGCACACACAAAATAAGTCACAAATTTCGCTATGAATTGTGGGAAAGTCCCTCAGAAACGCCTGCATTCATGCGGACTAGAAGGATGCATATGGGCGTAGGAAAGTCTCGTGGACAAATGCGTCTCAAAGTCTGAGGCCGTGAGGGCGGACATTGCGATTGGGCCTTTGACTCCATTTTGTCCCAACAAGGCCATCTCAACCACACAAATGAAGACTATGAGTTGTAGCTCCCTGACCATGAAAATCAGACTAGTACACAGAGAGCGACGCTTCTGTACCTCAGGAAATCTTGTAGTATGTCTCACCCCAAGTGAAACGTAGACACCTACATGTTTTAACTGTACTGTAGTTTGAAGTCAACAACCCATAATGCTAAGACATATGCTGAAATCCCAAGCACTGGAAACCCCAAACAATAGAGAAAATAAAGACACATGGACGAGGAGACAAGTGCAACATGGGTTTATTGTCAAAACTGGTTCTTGATTGATGCCATATCAAATCGCATCATTAAAGTTTGGTAGAGGTCTGTGTTGATGTAACTCCAAATATTGGCGAGATATCCAATAATTGCTCCGTTGATTAAAATGTGACAAGATAGTGTTTATTTCTGTCTCCGTAGACTTGCATGGCAGGGAGAAACTCTTGTCAATTATTTGCACACTAACAAACACAAACAAAGCGGATTCTGCAGATGTATAAAATAACAAAACTCAACTGAATTAGGAAGAAGATCCGAGACCGAATCACCGTGTTTGTTATTGCGCGTGTAAGAAATGACCCGATTGGTCTAAATGTCCATACCCACTCCTGAACCACTAACAAACCGGTGATTCGGTCTCGGAAGCTACCTAGCTGATCTTCCCAATTAAAATAGTAAAATTTCCCAAAAATGCTGAACCGGGTTTTGTCATCTTATACTTTGGCAGAATCCACTTTGTTCTCGTTCGTTTGTGTGTTAAAAGTGTGACTGAGACCTGTTTCATCGTGCCATGTAAGTCAATGGGAGAGAGAAATAGACCCCATCTTGAATTATCAAGTTTGAATCAACTGAGCAAGTATTGACGATATCTCGCAGTTACATCATGGCAAGGTAACTACACTCTACCAAACTTTAATGATGCTTTAAACTCCATTGTAGTAAAGTGCAGATTCAAAGCAAGTTGCCCTGGGTGTCCCCATACATGTTCTATGTCTGGTTTTGAACTGTCAGGTTAAATACAATGCAATATGAAATCCTAAGAATTATGAAAAGCCCTTTTTTAAAACCACACATCTAAAGCTATTGTGCAAAGTTCATTCACAAAGCTTGACTATTCTGTACGACAAGGCATCCTCCCACTCTTCTTCAATTCTGATACAATTGGACGACGGTTGTACAAAATGGGTTGAACTATCCCAGCTGTAGTCTAGGTTTGTGAGTTCTCATAAAAGGTATTCTGCAATGATTGGTTGATATGCTGTTACACATCTGACAGTTGTCAATTAAACTTGCTGTAAAAAAAAAATAAAAAAAATAAATTCAAACCTGCACATGCACAGTTGGCCGTGTTAGTAACCTACCCAGACTTTTCTTTGATCAAGACTATTAAAGAACAATGGCATTTAAACGTCGGCCATGTATGAGCATGAGATGTCACTTCAGTGTACAAGCCTGTACGCGCCAACAGTTGTAGACAGACAGTTATGGCCACTGCAGTGTCTAGTGGCAGTAATGTTAACCCCACAATCACGCTTTATGGTATCGGCATGAGTGCCACCAAACTCTTGTCAGTCAACGGTTTTGTACGCTCAAAACACTACACAAAAGTAATACACGCCACAGCTCCCACCCTCTCGAACACAAACACGCACATACAATCATCCTGATCCATTCACTAATAATCAGTACAATGGTTTTGCATTCCCCTGTTTGCATGAAGTACATCCCCGTACTTCATGCAAACACAAGAAAACGACAGCAATGAGGTAAACAAACAAAAAATAATGATGCGAGATATTGCACAGACAAGTGCCGGCACAGAACACAACAGTCTCTTTCCAACAGCCTAGCCTGTGCATAGGAAGAATAAAGCACTTATGGTGTTTGCAGACATTATACCATTCTCGTAAAGCTTTGTTATACACTACATTGGGAACGACAAATGTGGCTATGTAGTAGAATCCACACCACTCTGCAGATATCCAAACTAGCATGACAAAACCACATAACTAAATGTATTGTAAAAGTACAAAAAAGATTACCTAACGATGACTGAGAAAGGGTCCATGACTGTTGGCAACAGTGATGGGACAAACAAAAAAATAACCTGAAGTCCCAGCATGTGTAGAAATGCCTCCAGCTTTGCTTTTAGAGAGAAGCAGGCAAAGTTGAGGCAGGGTTGGGGCCAACATGGAGAAAAATCTCTCAAGGTTAATTCAATAAATAGCATTGTGGAATATGCAAGCCAAAAACCATTTAAAAAATCATTTATCTCAAGCAAAAATAAGTAAACCCCTTGCTCAGTTCATCCAGAGACATACTGTGTATGTCCATGTTACAATCCCCTCCTAATACATCCAAACCCTATAGCTCAGTGACCATCACCAGTCATTAGCTGTGGCTCCATGAGATGAGGAACAGAGGAGGAAAAATGGTCACTTCCTCCATTTAGTCCATTATTTTTCAAACCAGTCCGATTGAATAAGAACATTTCTGTGTGGACGAACCGTCAGTTCAAGCTCACCAAATCGTCGGTTGTTTGAATATTCAAACCCAACACTGCGTCTCTCTGCCCCCCTCAAACCCTTTGGGTCAGGCGTCGACCCAGTACGCTCGTCAGCCAGACAGCTTCTGTCCAGTCCACTCATCTCATCGCACATCTCCCATTTCCATCCGTTTGCTCCCATACTCATCCTTCCAACATCCAGTCACTATCTGTGGAGCAGGACAAATGCCTCCAGCTTCTCGGGGATGTTTCCCCGGTAGTCGAGGCTATGTTTGACGATGGCCCTGGCCGCTAGGCACTGCAACGTGGTGTGGTTTATGGGCTGGATGATGTTCCTGGCCAGCTCTTTCTCGTCCAGCAGGTCGCAGGCCGTCTGCTGGAAGGCGTTGGTGCTGTCGAAGTGGGTCCCGCACGAAATCAGCAGGTTCATGATGTCAGGGTGACCATTGGAAGCAGCCACGTGGAGAGGGCTGGGGGGGTTGGCATAGATAATGGATTAATTATATAATAATGCTATATAACAGAATTAATCTAATACTGGTCTGGAGACAAAGTAACTGGTGGAGACCACTACATAGAGCATACTGGTGCAATACTTGAGCACTCTTTATTTTTATTTCCCGTGTCTTTTATGGATCTTATTGTTGTTCTACCACTTTCCACTGTGTTGTTTTTCTTGTCATTTAGGTTATGTAATCCAATGCAGCTGTGTCTTAGCTTTGCATCTTTGGTTGTTTTGAGAGAGATGTTTTTTACAAGAACCTTGGGTTTATCGTTGTATTTCAACCGTTGTTTAATTGTTTTAAATCACTGATTCTATGGTCTTATCATTGTGCAAATAAACTAATATGAGTAGGGAATATTAATCCAAAACAACTCACAACTGTGTATTTAACTACTGTAAAAAGTAGTTAAATACACACACACAATTTAATTTTTAAACAGTTGAAAATGTTTGTAAAATCGAAATAGTAGTCAAAGAACAGGAAGAAGAATGACCAAGGTTGAAAACAGCAGCAACAACAAAAAAACAGACCTGTTGTCATCTTCATCGCGGCTGTTGACATCTGCTCCACACTCCAGGAGGATGGAGGCAACGGTGAGGGAGGGGAACTTGCAGACGGGGTAACGGCCCACACAGGTGGTGTTGCGGTCGACCGCCAGGTGGAGTGGACTATAGCCATTCTTACCACTCGGCTGGAGCTTAAGGAACCTGCGGGGAAGGAGAAATGGATGTCAAATTTTCATTCAGGAAATGGCAATGAGCTGATAATAGACCACGGACATATCATGGTCACATCATTATTACATGTTACGGAGCATAAAGCTGGTGGACCTCCTGAATCGACGACACCCATCAGTCCTTGAGGACCAGTCCACAGTGCAAGAAGCTTCGAAGACTATATCTGAACTGGCAAAGTGGATTTTAAGGTTTAGATGCTTTGCACAATGGAGCAGATGATCTCATTCAAACAAGGGGCAGCTGTCTTTATGCACTTGGTTCATTTATAGGAATTCACAAAAGGCAGGAGAAATTAATGGTTTAGGTTAACTGAAGCTCTTTTCCTTGACAAAGGGGGCTGTCAACCTGCTGTAGCACCCTAACGTACACCCTTGTGTAAATCCACAATACAAAAGCAAATACTAGACAGGGAATGACAGGCCTGTGTACAACTGGCTGTAGCTACACATGGGTTTCCAAGGCCATTTTCAGAAAGGAGGTCAAAGAAAATCACAGTAGCAGAAAATGTTTCTCAAAACCACCACATTTCATAAACGTGCGCACATGCACAAGCTAGCATCCCTCTACATTGTTTGATAATTACTAATCCCACTTATAAAAGATCTTCCTCACTACAGATAATACATTACTGTCAGTAAAACAAGCAATTTACACGCAAAAACACACACCTATAGATGGTTTCCTTCTTGAAGTGATCTTGCTCGGCAGTACACTGCACTTTCTCCAAGAGACAGATGAGGTGCAGGATGATTGACAGGGCCTTGCTCAGCTGGGCGGGATCAGGCGACACCGGCCCATTCCGTTTGACTGCCCGCTCAATCTCCAATACGCTCTTGGTCAGGATCCCCATCAGGTCCTCAAATGACACAGAGGTCCCCAGGAGCCCCTTGGCCCTGTCTTGGAGCATGAAGGAGAATAGCTCGGCGAAGGACAAGAGGCTGGAGGCAGTCATGGGGCTGAGGGGATCCAGGTTGCTCTGCTGCATGTCCAGTGCGTACTTCCACAGGTTGATGCAGCGTTCAAAGTTCCCAGAGTCTGCATAGACGGCACCACGGTAGCGGATGTAGTAGGACGTGTCCGGGTGCTGAGGACCGAGAATTCTCTCACGGATGAGCAGTGCCTGCATGCGCATCTCATCCGGGTCAGAAATCAGCCCGTCCAGCTCTTCTCCGTTGTTTACCTAGGGTGAGAATTACAAGGCTAAGACAATGACTGGTACAACACATTTATTTGAATAAAGTCTAGGAGTTTCCATGTAGAAGCCATAGGGAAGTCATGTTTTGCAGAAGCAAACAACTCAAATAGCTGACATGGGACTGCTGCAGTGGGTGCCCTATGTGCAAAGCTCAATTTACATTCGTTTTTTTCCATTTCCTTTGTGTCTGAATAACAATATTGTGAAACCATTCTGGTCCCAAGTGTCTAGTTCTCTTTTTATTATTCTTTATTAGCAACGCAGAAGTTTGGAAGACTGGCTCCAGCATAGACCAGAATCATTTTTGCTGGAACCACCCAAACCGAACTGAATATTGGATCCACAGTGCAATCGTTTGGCTTCAGAACACTTGGATTATGCCATTTGGAGTAATTGTATGGTCATTTCTTTGGCCTATTTAGACCTCTAAAGAAACAGTCTCCATTCACTCCAGTTTTGGAGAAAGCTGAAATGAGGCTGCACCAGCTAGCTAGCTGTGTGTTATACTGACATACAAACTTTTTCAACTGACATGAGGGTGACTAGATAATGTCAATATTTTAATTTTTGGGTAAACTATTCCTGAATCATCTATCAAAGAAGCAAAAGCACAAATAATCCTTACACATACACATTGAACAAGTATTCTAGAGCATTGGCCCATATTTCAGCCAACTGACTTGTTTACTTCCTCAAAACTTGACCGTGTAATCCTCAAGCCAATACTCACCTCCCTGGCGTAGTCGTATGCCATGATCAGATGTTTTGGTTCCGGTTTATGAATAATGTTGTTACTGTCCATGTACCTGAGGTCCATAGCCCTCTTCCAGTACTTTAAAGCTCCAAGCAGATCTCGCTTCTTGTCCACAAACGTGGCTCCCAAGAGCTCCAGAGCGTTAATGCGTTCTCTGTGGCTCGTCTGCAGAGGAGAGAAGAGAACTTCATTAAGTGGAATTGTCTTTTCGCATATTCCACCAAGATGCCTATACAATTCATCCAAAAGGTCAGACCAGTCACAACCACAGTGCAACACACCTGGAGCCGTCAGGAGCCCACAGCCTTGCTGAACGGCACATGGGCAATGAGTGGATCCCATAGATGCAATACCAGCGTTTATTTTACCTTTATTTTACCAGGCAAGTCAACTAAGAACAAATTCTTATTTACAACAACGGCCTGTTATCAGCTACAATGCAGTGGCCAGTTTACAGCAAGTGTGGACAAGGTCAGGTAACTGTCATTATGTATAGAGCTTTGCACCAAACACCTCTTTTTGGAAATATAGTGTGGTTGCTATGGTCAACAAACTACAATGCTGGTGACCTGATATCCTCCCTTCAGGAAAATATCGTTTCACATGTTTTAACTAGTTGAGGTACATGTCAATAATTGTTATAAAAGATTATACTTTTATCATGTTCAATAAAAGTGTATTTTTCTAATACCTCATATGTAAGCTAGACAGACATTTTCCCTTCTCATTACTGTGCACAAATACTGTAGGTACTTAGGCCTCGAGAGCCCTTCTGGTGCCAGAACACGGAGAAACCTCCCGGCAGGACACACTTTGCAAGCTGAACTGTTTTGCCCAAGTATGGTGAATCTAGGCAATGATAACCGTGCTGCCATTGCTAATGCCTAATCAATCAATTACAGGGTTACTGCAACTATAGAATAATTAACTATAATAATAATAATTGGGAGTTATGCACATCTCTTGCAGATAAACCCTCCATCGTTGGTGATGGAAGCCCTGACCTGCTGGTGCGTTGTCAAGTAGTCTACGATGTTAGTGTGGCCTGTGACACTGGCAGAAAGCAGGGGTGTCATGCTGTAGCCGTCCCGCTCCATGGATGCCCCGTACTGCAGCAACGTCCGCATTATCTCCAGGCTGCCTGACTCGGCACAGTCGTGGAGTGCTGTGTTGCCTGGGGACAGAGGAGAGACAGGTCTTATAATAGGCTATTCATATTTGTATTCAATAAAAACACAGACAAAGGCAGTGTCTCCACACACATTTGTAGCTGGAATTTGGAGGAAAGTATTCACCTGCAATGCAATGACTGCCTTTAATATGATTCTAATATGATAAGTATTACTTAATTATGATTTCATATTATTTTAATATGCATCCGTTTGGAGAATCTATCAGTCTGCTAAATAAGTTGATGTATGGTAAATGCTGGAAGGACTGTGAACACATGTAATTCTAGCTTGCAGCTCCATGCTGCCTACAGAAGAGCTAGTTGTGGCCCTCGCTGTTGCTATGCAACTATTGGAAAACCCCAACTGGGGCACACCACCCTTTTGATAAAGCTAGAAAGGTTTTTACTTCCACTGCCTAGCGTGCAGGGGCTGAAAATATTCTCAGTATTGTCCAGAGTACATCCTTCCATTTATAAATAATGAAAACATGTAAAAGCTGAAAAAGAGAACATGCAGATGACTGACACCAGACCCAATGCTGGCCCAAACAGACTATTGTGATGCGGTGAGGTGCTCTATAAGAGCATGTGGGTACATTAGGGATGTGGGTTTTGGTGTGTACATAACATGACGTCACAGACAGCGGCCAATGACGCTGTTTGGAAACTCGGATAGCTGCTAGTAAGTAATCATAAAATAAACGCGTCATGAAATTCTAATCAAACAGCCAATGGGAGTGTTTTTGTTATTGAAACAGACCTTCAGTCCCGATTATGCCTCTGCCGATAACTACGGACATGGGGCTACAATCATTATAATACAACATCTATTTATAATACAGGAGGCTACCAATAATACATGACTAAAGAAAAGTTGACGTTTTTTATTTGTAATAAACAAAACATTGATTACAACAGCATTAATCAATATCGGAAACAGTCAATTCTTCAACCATTTCAACTTTGCGCTCGATAGTAACCAATCGTGAGGATCTGCAGAGCTGCAACAGCTTGCTGAATAATCTGAAATCTAAAATAAAGCCTAGTTCTTGAGGGTTAAATAAATATGGATTACTACGTTAACGTCACTGTATACCATTTAAAACTAGACTTCGGCCAGACTAGACTACAGCATATTTCAACTCGCAACTCGGTGTACTTAATGTTGCTTTCCTTACAACAGTAGTATGTCCACATTTTCTGCCATCAAGCGGTTTCTCAGCTTTTTGACCAGAAGAAATGGAATCCGGTCAGCTCCTCTTTTTCACCGGCCTCCATCGATCATACGTTTGTTGAATCCGCCGTGTCATCGTCCACCGGCTCAACATGGTCCTAAAGCCTGGCAAATACAACTCTCTTAACGGACGTGTCTCTTTTTCGCGACCAGCTGGGTGTTTTCCACAGCTCTCCGTGGAGCAGAAGCGTTACCCACCGCGCCATCTTGTTCCAAATCTGCGGTCGCGTGTTTTCACAGCAGATGATTGTTTATTGCGCCGGTACTCCCGCTTTCAGTCTTAAAGCCCACCACCATGTTCCATCGTGTTTTATACAATACTTCCAGGTTTAACTTTTCCGCCACGCTGCTCATTTTGACGCTGCTACGTCCTCCACTGTGTGGCATAGAATTTGAATAGGATAGAACGGACATCCCACTGTTTGCCGTGGTCATTTGACTAGCCAGGCAATCGGGGCTAATTTGCCAACATGTCCAAAATATTGGAGAGAAAAAAGACACATACCCAACATTAGTGTTGTAGCTTGGGTTGGCTGGCTACTGTCAAATGGACAGCTGATCATATAGTCACATGTTCAAATCCCTTATCGGATGTTAGTATTGCAGTAATGTACGAATTTATGAAGGAATATTGCCATCATCATTATGCTGCCATAAATGTGCCACTGGGCTGGATTCGGGCCTACCTCATACCCCTTGACAACTTTGCTGGAGGGAAATACTGAACATCAATAGTTTTATGTAGTGTTAGAAATAGGTTAAGCTTGGCCTGCCACAAAACATTAATTCTGAACCCTAGACAACATTTCCAAAGACAGGGATTGGTCGGGAGGCTCATTATGGGCCTCAAAACAGAATTCAGGCTATCTTAAGCCTGTGTGAGGGCATCTCACTGACAGGTGGGAGCAACGTTCATAATCCAAGAAGTGGTTTGTCTAGGGAAGAGTGCTGACCACAGATTTATAAGAACAATAGTATCAACAGCTGAAGACAGTGACCATGTTTTTGTGCTTCAGTTACTTCAGGGTATACATTTGGCCTAGCCTTGGCAAGCACTACATTTGATAAAGATGTAGGTAGCTCCACTAAAGTAGTCTACACAAACTTCTGTAGAAAAGTAATAGAGGCCATCTCAAATCACTGATCATCTTTGATTGGGTTTAATGCGCTTAGTTTGATGTATAAATAAATAAAAACTTGAATGCGCAAAACATAAACTACACAAAGTATTCCGGACACACTCACTAAAGCTTCCATTGTGAAACCAGAATTGTATTTTGATGAGTCATGTAAAAGGTGTACATTGTTATTACAGGTGTTATTGTCATCATTCACCGCTGAGTTTCTGTGGAGCACAGAATTGAAACCAGTTGAAATGATGAAATGAAGGAGAGCACTGTATCTAATTTAGTTATGTGTGTATGCCATGTATTGCGTGTGCCCTCGCCCCATGTGCCCGCTCACCTTTCACGCTTTTCCTGTTGACATCTGCACCTTTCTCCAGCAGATATTGCGCTATTTCCTTGTGTCCCTTGTAACAGGAGATCATAAGACACGTGTGCCCATGTCTGTTGGCCACCTCCAGGTCAGCCTTGTGCTCCACCAGGTATCTCACAATGTCCAGGTGGCCGTCGAAGCAAGCCGCCCTGAGGGGGGTTGAATTGGTAAGAGTCGTGTTGTTGACAGACGCCCCGTGGCCCAGGAGGGACTGAACCACCTTGAGGTGCCCAGCCGCCGACGCGGCCCAAAGAGGGGGGGCTCCCTCAATGGTCTCCCCGTCAAAGTTCACCGACCCCCCGACCTCGACTGGAGCGCTGCAGCACTCCAGCAGGTACTCCACCAGGTCCAGGTGTCCGTATCGGGCAGCCATCAAGAGCGGGGTAGCCCCGTTTGTTTTCTCCCCCATCAGCTGAATCACCTCGTGTCCATCTTTGTTCTCCAACAGCTTCTGAAGCAGCCGGAGCTTTCCGTCCCTGGCTGCGTTGAACACTGCCGTTTTTAGATCCATTTCGGACGGGATTTCCTTCACCGTTAAGTAGAAAATGTCAACGACGTCGGCACACACTGTCGGCTAACGGTATAGCTCTGGGTGTCGTTTGAACAGGTGGCGAGTGGAACCCTTTGTTTACAGCTAACGTCGACTTGCTAGCTAAACGAGCTAGCGTTTAGATACAACAGTCCTTGATTTTCCTGTGTCAGCTTGCTAATATAAGCATCCCGAGTATTAACATTACACGTAACTTATCATTAAAAGCCACTAACAACGGAGACGGTAGACGCGAGCCTTGGTCCGCAGCAATCGAGTTGTAGTGGGACGCTAGCACCTTACTTGATTAGCCAGCTAGCTTGTCTTAGCTTACTTTACAACTCGGTGTCTATTTTGGTCATTCTAGCGTTACTCTTCCGCCGACTTTTCTTTTCCGACAATAAGTCCTCTTCCATTAGATCCAATTCCCGCGCGTGTCATTGTTCAACATATATTCCTGCGACTGCAATGTGTATATCCGTTTTCAGAAGGCACACGCCGAGGGCCGAAAATTAACACTCCACCCCCGCTCGTTACGCTGTATTGCTGGTTTAGCTTGGCTACAAAACGACGCTTCCTCCGTCGTTCAGTCAACAAAGCTAAGTGACAGCCGCACGGGCTATGCCCAATATCAGTCCGCTTTTCTCTCTCTCGTCGAGACACGGCAGGAGTTGTTATCCCGAAAGCAGCGAATATATGTCGTCCGTGTAGCCAGTCAGCAAGCTGGCTCGACGGGAATGTCAACGGAAGGTAAACTGGGCAAGCTGTCCACCCACCGCTCCGCCGGATGATCACGACTCAGTTCTGTCAAACCGAAAACAATGCAGTCTTTTTTTTCTCTCGACTTGTTCAACGATTGACGCGTGGACGATCCAATCACAGAGCTGCCAGGCTGCTGCGTAGCCAGTGAAGGGCAGGGCGGAAATTGGGGCGAAACAAATTAACTAAAGATCCTGCTGTTCTGGTAACCTGGAGTTCTGTATATTAATAAATTCATAAATATTTTTTGGTTAGATCCTCGGTCGGGAACAATTACAACAGACCTGTTACCATGCTTGTGTCTGCTGGTTAGAGAAACATTGAATACTGGCCGTAGGTGGCACCGACTATAAATTACTTTGATTATATCACACCCTACAGGCTGGAACGAGAAACGACCACAAAGTGATGGCACTCAATTCTTCATTTGAGAACAGGGATTGTGTGAACTCACATCCTGATACAGATTCACGTTACTCCACCTGGGAAAGTTGTTTCTTTGGTGAGGAACTCCATCCTTCATATCACTCAAACCCATTTAACCATTGTCACCAAGACACATAGGTGTTCTTTAATGATTCAACTAAATTAATTCAAAACCAGATGTGTACCAGAAAGTTTATTCAACTATGCCAATAAGTTAACAAATCCCCAGAGTGCCTGTCTAGCGACAGCGGACAAACCTAATGTGAAATAACACTGCAACCACTGACGAAAGAAATACCTAATATCAAAGGAAATACAGATTATTTAACACACCAGATTCTTATCTCCTTCAGCTAATAATATCAGAACCAAAATAACACACTTGAAGAGCAGTCATAACTTGAAAATTGCTTAAATAATATAATAAGCTTTAAATTACCACTTAAATCAATTAATTGTCATTTCACAGGGCTTTCCTGAATCATGTCAAGCTCCCACTACCCTACAGAAGTGAACAAAAAGGCCAAACTATAAAGTCAGAAACGGATGAAGAAAATCATTTGTGGTTTCTTTTCAAGGTCAGGCGTAAATTGTGTTCATCACAAATCTCTCACACGGAGTGTGCCAGCTTTGCCAGTAGGTGATTTGATCTAGATCACCTTCATTGCAGTTGTCTGCTGGCTCTCAGAGCAGCTGGGAAAGTGCTTCAAACAACTACATTGTAATAATGCATTTAGTGTTTTCAGCCTCGTCTATGAAGAGCTAAATTTGCCACCTGATATTTGACAAGGTGGCAAATCCTAGAAAAGCAAGAGAAAGAAAGAACAATTTATTGTTGCATAATTCCTGGCTGAACTGAAGGCTGCCTGTTTGGAATGAGCCCTCTACGGTGTAATGCTTCTTGCAGGCCTAAATCTCATGTAATAAAACAAAAACAAATCCAGGATGAAAGAGTGCATTTCCTTTCCATATCGCAATTTTAGTCTGACAACCAAAAATTCAGATAACGACAATGGGAGAAGCCAGAGCCACAACAGTTTCCACACACATTACTTCTCAATCCTCCAAAGCCATTTAAATATGTTCAGTTCCTTTTGAAAAGGAATTTGTGCTATCCAAATGTCCAAGGAGAGCATAACCTTTCAAATAACTACAATTCAAATTACCAGTATGTTCTTACATTCAAGCAGTATTTTGCAAAACAATAATTTTACACGTGTTGTAAAAACCGAGAGAATATGATAAATAAGTTGTTACACTTGAAATACCAAAGGCAGAATTAGAGATATAACTGAGAAAGAAAAAAAGTTGATGCACTTGAAACTGTTGACATTAGCCACATAACTCACAAAAGGTTTAGTTATTTGCACACGAGAATAGTATGTTTTTTTCCCTCTTTTTGTCTTCCACACTTTGAGTCACCCTAACATTCACATAGCCGTAATACAGAAGAGCCTACCTGTAACTATAATATATATATTTTAAGGAGATAATTCAGAAGGGTGTGTTAAAAAGTAAGAAAGGTGTGTTAAAAAGTAAATTTGTAGCATGTCCACATTAAAGCGTATAATTCAGCAAATGTAATCCAAAAATGTTACGTGAAAAACTGCATTCAATGTTTGTTTGTTTTGAAGGAACTGTCTGCAGTCACTCAACCCAAACTTCTTTGCGACTTTTTCAAGCAAACATTTGATTAAAGGTTTGATACTCTGTGGCACATGCCCTTCAAATAACTGTCCAAAAAAATTGTCGTCTTAATTAAATGAACTGGAACTGAATTACAAATGGAACACAATGGCTAGACTGTCTCACACAGTCCAATCAGGTCTCGTATAACAAAGGAACGGAAAATGCACAAACGTTTTCCTAGCCAAACAAGCTTTGTGGGGAAACTCCCTTACCTAGCCTATGTTGCGTTTAGTGATCCCATGCTATGCAGGTAAGGAGAGACTTCCTTAGGTCTCTTGCACTCTGACTATATTTAGGTGCAACTGCCACGCCCTTGGCTATCACAACGCACACTTTGGGCTGAAAAGGGGATAATAGATCTGGGACAGAAGGGATGAGATAATGGAGGCAGACCTGGGCAAAAAGAACATTAAAAAAACACACAAAAAAGAACATTTAGAAAAAGAACACATTTACAAATTACTTCAAATTGTTAAAGTACTTTAGGTTCGCTGAAGTTATTTGAACCAGACACTCAAACTGCCTGCAAAATAGGTACTTACAAGCAACACTTAATCAAGCACTTGTTTTTTTTTTTTACCCCTCAAAAACATTTGAAACATATTTAACCATTTTTCCCATGGCACATTTTCATAAAGTGTCAAAGAATAGGAGTACCGACTGAGGATGACTTGTCAGACCATGTGAACTGATATGATCCAATCTCAGATCAGCACTGCTATTCTAAGCTACTTTATGCGTACGAGCCCAGGTCTGGATGTAGGAAGTGATGAAACTGATCCCAGGGTTCAGAGTGTTACGATCCGACACGTGTTGTAGTGGTCTTCTTGTCAGAGAAGAAGCTTCTAAGCAGGACCACCTGGCTGATGCTGACTACCAGAAGGATGATGGCCTCTCCGATGGACCAGAACGCCACACGGGTGTTGAGGTCCTCTGCCCGACTGCGTCCCTGGGCCTCGCGGAGGCGGAAGTGTGTCTGGTAGTCGATGACCAACTTCAGAGCCTCATGGATGGACACGCAGGCCGACTCCATCTGGGAATGGAGAGGAAAGGAGCGCTGAGACCAACATGGGAAATGTCGGCTGTGGCTGGTACTTTGTCTCATCTACTTAAGTGATTGACCATTTTGAAAACTAGGGGGCACTTGGAGAACGAAAACCTCTGCCAATGCTGAACAATACGCGCTGTTATACCCAAAGACATCATTCCTTAAACTGATGTTCTTGACCCTGGAAACATACCCTTACGATTTGTAATCAAGTCTCTATCTGATAGTTTCATAATCAAGGCACAAATAAATAAATAAAATCATCGTATGGCAGAAATCCCTAATCCGAATCACTAAAATGTATCAAGTTGTTCCATGGCCCAAAGCCGATCTGTCCACCCAATTTCATGGATATCTGTTCATACGTTTTTGAGATATACTGCTGAAAGACAAACTAACCAACAGGGGCAAAAACATTATGGGCGATAAATAAAATACATAATAACTGTAGCTGATAAAACGGTGACAGTAGATGTGAACTTCTGAATTAACCGGCCACTGTGGCTGCTGAATGAAAGAAACGTTGTCCATCTCGGTTTAAACAGTAGAACCTAGAAGATGACAGAAAGCACAAGACCGACCAAGGCCAAGCCTCCATCGAGTTTATACTCAAAATACATATTCATTTTTGAGATTCAGTGGCCATATAGGACAAATGTAACTTGTAGATTCAAGAGACTTTCCACAACCATATAACTTAATACATATTGACTGTCAATAGTGTGGTGTGCAGTGTATCGTCACATGGTGTAGCTAGTCCTCCCTGGGAAAAAAGGTATCGTAATGATTGGACATTTCCTGGTGTAATAAAGTAAAACAAATGAAACCCTCACTCCTTCACACACAAACGCATACGCTTGTGCAGTCTCTCTCTCTCTCTCACTCACACACACACACACAACTCACCTGGGTGAGAGCTGTGACTCTGTTCTCATTGGGGAAGAGCGGGGGGTCCTCGCCGACCTGGAAGTCAAAATAGACGGTCTTGTGCGTGAAGGTAGAGAACTCGTTGCTGAAGCAGAACTTGTAGGTGCCATTCTTGGCTGCTGTGAAGGTGAAGCTGTCATATTGTTTCTTCATCTCCTTGTAGAGGACAGTGCCGTCCGGGTCCTCCAAACGGCAGTCCACATCATAATGGCCACCGGTCACAACCTGGGAAAACAAAAAGGCAAAAGGGACGTCGATTTAGCAACATACTGACAGGTTAATTGTTAGTTTGTCTTTCAACTGCCTTTGTACAATGTTTGTTTTTTTGCACGTTTTCAGCATTGCTATGGACTACAGTCTCCACCTTGGGCAAAGAAAGAAAGAAACAAATCGGCCTGTGGCTATCTGCTACGTTGGTTTCCATGATGAATGCTAACAAACCGTGTCAAGACACAGACACAAATATCAATAAGAAAACCTTTCCTTGCAAAAAGTCTCGAGAAATGAAGTAACTGGCAAAAATGTAAAATGTCACAGAATCATTTTTAGGATGAAAGGGAAGTTCAACCCCACCTTCAGCATGCTCAGCCTTTTGGACAGCGCAGTGACAAACCACGGGACAGAAAGGTGCCAACAGAATAGCACGAGACAGGATTCAAGCACTAAAACTACATGGGAGTGCAAATGCTGACTATAATCTGACGAGAGGAAGGCTCGGGTTTGCTGTTCCAAGTCTTACGACAATTTTAACTCCCCATTTAGGCCGAATAGGGCTGGGGCCTAAACCCACAACCCCGCAGAGACAGCTGGACACTGGCTTTGAGACACGCACCTGAAACTCCAGTGTACATTTGGTGCCAGTGATGATGTCTTCATAGAAACACTGCTTAGCGTTGTCTGGCAGCTCGAAAGTGAGTTCGGACCCAACGGCCCACCCACAGAGCAGCTGGGCCCAAAGCACCTGCAACAACAGCCGAATGGATCCGTACATCTTGAGGGGGGTAAAACCGTAGCGGATCTGCCGAAGATATATAAAAGAGTCATCAACTTAGGATCAGTACCGAGGGTGACAAAAAGACAAGCATGGTGACAAAGCAAACTCGGAACATTCATATTCGCGACAAATAGCTTAAGGCTAACTAGCTAACTTAGCTAGCTAGCGGTTAATCCCGGTTTACGGCAAGGAAACCACTTGAGATTGGCAACTGTTACGTATATTGCACATTACATTCCGGTATTGTGGCCGCATTCATGATCACTGAAGTAAACTGAAACATTTACAATATTCAATTCAGTATTTTGATTCACTCAGCATTAACGTTAGCTACTCACCTCAAGTGGCTCACCCGGATGCAAGAAATATTAAGTAACGTATCATCAACGTGAGATGCGATTGGCTGACATTTCTGGGAGGCCGCCCCCTGCGTTCTGCTATTGGTCCAAATAAGCAGAGGAAGCGCTGCAAGGTTCACATGGGCCGCATTCTAATACTTTTGATGGACGTATTCCCTTTTCCTCAACCGATCTCAATGATTTGTCTGTAAGGAAAGTGCACTTCAACGTGGCTGCTGCTGATCAGCCTAAAGGCTTTTTCGGAATACTGTGCTGTAGTTAATTTTTACTACAACATCAATACACAAATGCTAGTATATTGAAAATGTACCCGAATTCATATAATCTATAAGAAATATAACAATCTGGATGTATAATAAGTGTAGTTTAGCTCCCTCTTCAAGGTTTAAAGAAATGTATACCCTTTAACTGGGTAGATTAGAGACTTTTTGAAATGACCAAATGTTCTTACAATTGGTCTGCTCTCTTGTAATGGTAAACAAACATACACAATAGAACCACTGCTGTAAGGTATGGCAAGTCCTTTCATATAATATCATGTGGCACTAAAACCTTGAGTTTGCTTATATTTACTAATATTATTATTCGGTCAATGTGATAAATGATTAGATGTAGGTCAGGCAGGGATGGGCAATCACGAATACACGTCTGACCCCCAGAACACAATCTCGCGCGAACCAGGCAGTGCCACGAGACTATCGCTAGTCAAACGAGGGAGGGAGGGCTGCATGAGGAGCTGGCAAGACAAAACAAAAGCCACACATTTCAACAGGCGCTGGTCGCTTTTTGTAAACCGAGACGTATCGATTCACCATCCGCATCGATTTCCAATTAGCTGCAACATTATATAAAGTTTTTGCACCATGCCTAGTAGCACGTCTTTGCTGGAGGCCGACGAGGGAGAGTCGGAGATCCCACCACCGCTACTGCACGCTTTCGCCGGCATAGGCCTCGAAGAACACGGCACCCAAAGCCAGACCACCGAACAAGCCGGCGAGAGCCTCTCCCACCACCACCCACTCATTCCCGTCTCCCAGTTCAGTCTCCTCGGTACAGTTCTAGACATGAAGCCTCTGTCGCTGCATCGGCCCCCTTCGGAAGAAGAAGTCAACATGACGGCGGCGCCCGAGGAAGAGCCAGAAGTTGTAGCCGCCGACAACGGGACCGTCAAC
>OMOT01052542.1:6567-34219 GCA_900312575.1 Acanthochaenus luetkenii
GGGGGGGGGGGGTCCGTGATGGGTCAAATGCAGATAATAATTTCACTAGGTGTGCGGTGTCACATGGGTGTGACAATAACGTATATAAATTAACAGAGGAAAAACTGCACCTGAAATGTCAACATCCAGAACTTCACATGCTTTGCACAGGAATTATTTGCAGATGTAATGACGTTATATATGATTTAACATATCTATACTACTGTTCACCTCACCCCATTTTTTATGTTGGTTTCCCACCGTAAGGACATATTCCGGAGGTCGAAGAGTTTGATGTCCCCGTTGTCGTAGCCAGCGCACACACAGCGGTCCTGATTATTGGAGGCATGACCTGCATTGAGAGGATCAAATGAACAGAGGTTGAGCTTCATGTCAAGTATATTTCACACATGGTCAATGTTTTCATTTACGATGAAGGAACATCTTTGCAGCTGGTTTGGCATTTTGACGGGATTAAACCACCACAGGTCCAGTTCTGTGTATGTGAATCTGGAAAAGACCACAGAGAATCTAAATAAAGGTTCAACTCAATTTTAGTGTCACCGGTCAAGGCTCTAACCTCCACAATGTTTTAATAGTTCAGGAGGTAAAACACAGGTTGGCAGGGGCCTAATGGTCAGAGACGAGAGCCTGTGGCCAGAGGGTTGCCAGTTCAAATCCCAGTTGGGACAACCAGGGCGATGGAAGTGATTGAGAAAAGCTCTTACCACCATCAACAACGCCCTTGGTCACCTTGACAATTAACCCCCAGCTGCTCCAGTGGAGCTGCTCAGTAGAAGCCCGTGGTTGTACTGAACCGCCATGTCGAACTGAATGGGTCTCTGGGTAAAAACCACCTTTACCGAGTACATTACTGGATGTTGCTCTGTGGTGGTGATGATATGCCAGGTGTGCCAAGAAACACTTATCTTACTGCGATTAAAACGTTTACTGGGAGAATGACTCAAAATCACAAGACCAAACGTTCCATACTTTCCCAATACCAAACCTATACACAAATACAATAAATCACTAGACTACTATCACATAATAGTCATGCCACTTTGTGTGGATGGTGTGGAGAGTAGGTGATAGAATCTGTTATTTTACGCACCGAAGGCAACAGTCCAGCAGTCCCTCTTGGTTTCTCCCTCCACCGGCTCCATGTTGGCTACAGGTGAGTCTTTCTGTCTGGGGTCCCACACCTTCACTGTCCCTGTAGCATGCAAAGAAAATGTGTCACACGCGTTAAATAAAAACAACAACAAAGAGTGTGTGCATGTCTGGAACAAAGCTAATTTCGACCTGAGCTAATTATAAATATTCACCCCCCGGGTCAGTATTTTTCTACGTCTTCTATTTTCTTATGCGTGGTTGCTTTGGAGAGACGTTGGACACACAGTACGCCAAACCTCCCCTTTCTAAATGCTTTTACCGTCTCTGCTTCCAGTGACTATCTCAGGCGCGCCGTCACCAATCCCAAGGCCTCCAACGCCATCTATACTGTTCACGATCTCTTTGTGAGCCTTGACGGAGTACACTGGCACCTCGGGCACCTCCAGATTCCTGCGGACAAGAGAACGATTGGCACCGAGTGAGTCGCTACACTAAACAACGTGGCAGGCGTGAACTCACTTTCCCATTCGGTCACTTTAGGAAGTGATCAATGTAAATATTGAGAAATGTTTCTAGTAAGGAGGCCAATTCCAATCATCCAATTGAGCCTATTAAAAATAACTTTGAATTTAATTGGTTGAAATTAACGTCAACTAAACCCAATATGGCTCACGTACACGTTAAAGGACACTCAAGAGAGCACATGCGCAATTCGGACGCCACAATCGAGGAAAGGTCGCAGTACAGTCATTCATTTCATTTTGTAACATTTCTGCCAAGACACAGATGACATGGCGTCAATGGACGTGGACGAAATAACGTTACCATATGTTGAGCTGTCCGTCGAAGTCCCCGGTCGCTAAATGTCTCCGCTGAAGAGAGCTGGCCCCGTACGTCCCGCACTTGATGGGCTTGTCCTTCTCCACCTGTTTGGTAAGAGTGTAGCACAACAAGCAACAACCGGTTTGGTAAGAGTGTAGCACAACAAGCAACAACCGGTTTGGTAAGAGTGTAGCACAACAAGCAACAACCGGTTTGGTAAGAGTGTAGCACAACAAGCACCAACCGGTTTGGTAAGAGTGTAGCACAACAAGCAACAACCGGTTTGGTAAGAGTGTAGCACAACAAGCACCAACCGGTTTGGTAAGAGTGTAGCACAACAAGCAACAACCGGTTTGGTAAGAGTGTAGCACAACAAGCACCAACCGGTTTGGTAAGAGTGTAGCACAACAAGCAGTTTGGTAAGAGTGTAGCACAACAAGCACCAACCGGTTTGGTAAGAGTGTAGCACAACAAGCAGTTTGGTAAGAGTGTAGCACAACAAGCACCAACCGGTTTGGTAAGAGTGTAGCACAACAAGCACCAACCGGTTTGGTAAGAGTGTAGCACAACAAGCACCAACCGGTTTGGTAAGAGTGTAGCACAACAAGCAGTTTGGTAAGAGTGTAGCACAACAAGCAACAACCGGTTTGCCTTTGCCCGGTTAAATAAGTAGCACGTGACTAACGTTCTATCTGGACTTAGAGCCGAAATCAAATGAATCAAATTCCAACTCCGCGGCGTTACCTTGTGTTGCCTGTTGCTATGGAAACGGGTAGCTAGCAAGACTTTGCTGGACAGCTTAGCTAGCGTCAGCTAACCACGCTCGGGGATCAGCCAAAGACCCTGTTATATTGCGGAGAAAGACCAAGACGACGGACACGAGAGGAACGTTACCTCCTTCACCAGCCGAACCTCTCCGCGCTGCACTTCGTATATCTGCATCACCCCGGTTCCTCTCGCGAAGTTCCCAAGGCAGACGAACTTCGCGCTGCAGGGGATCCATTTACAGTCGAAGATCGTGTAGTTCAAACTCTTCTGGATGTGGCCGATTATTTGAGGCTTTTCGAGTGGCGTCGACATCTTTATCGATCCAGATATACTTTGTCGAACGGCTGAAGTTCTGTACGTCCCAATCAGAAGGCAGCTGCCTGGCTCCAGACGGGGGTCTGGGCCGAGACGGGGGTCTGGCTCTAGACGGGGTCTGGGCCGAGACGGGGGTCCAGGGCAGTGTGACTTCACTATTGTCGCCTACGCGGCACCGCAGCCATTAACGTTACAACAACAAAAGGCGTCTCTCGGTATGAAAAGTCGCACGGCGCGTGAGCTCCCTAAACAAATGACGCGAAAGACCCTTCTACAGCTGAGCGGCGAGCGTCTAAATATATGCCTGATAAAATGTACACATTTCGAGTTAACATTTCACGTATTTAAGACATACAGACACACTAAATTGATGTTTTTATGATTCCAATCTCAATTCTAGTAAAATATCGATACATTATATGAATCGTTAAATATGTAGTAATAATTTCCACCCTGCAGGCGAAGGTGACGTTGCTGTTTGGGTCCTTTCCGTTGCACGAGGACAACCTCTTGCGTCTCCGGCCGCAGTCTGTCTCGTACTTCCGACTATTTAGTCCGATTTAAAACCAACCACGAGATGGACACCGGTAATAGTTCAACTCCTGAGGTTTCCGCCGCCGCGGACGGCGGAAGTGGAGCAGACTCGTTCACAAAGGTAAAGTCTAAAAAGAGTCAGAAGCGAAAACGTGAACAAGATGGAGCGGATATGGACACAGAAGACTCCGCGGCGGTCAAGCGGCCGCAGTTTCCCCCCATATCCGGCGACAAGTTAAAGGTAACTGCCACGTGTGTGCTCGGTCAGTGGTTCCGTGTTCCCCCTCATGTTCCCCTTCACGTTCCCCTTCACGTTCCCCTTCATGTTCCCCATTACAGCTGTGGTTCTTTGTCAGTCTTCCTCACCAAACCGGTCTGCGTGGCTCAGGCAGTAATGGCAGTGCGCTTGCGCAGTTCAGCCACGCGTACATCACTCAGTCTAAATACAGTTTTGAACGTATGTCATTTTCATACAGTCATTAAAAACAGTTGCCTTTAAAGTATCAGTCTAATGAAACTCTGAGATAACGTTTTGTGTGTGTTTGTGATGATCTTGGTTTCAGGGAGGGTCAGATGAGATGCGGAAGGTCGCAGTCCCCGCCCACAGATACACTCCTCTGAAGGAGAACTGGCTGAGGATCTTCACCCCCATCGTGGAGAACCTACAGCTCCAAGTCCGGTTCAACCTCAAAACCAGGAATGTGGAAATTAAAGTACGTCTGACTGTTTCCCTGAGCACGTAACGTAACGTACGTCAGTGTTGGTTGTACATCAGTGTTGGTTGACGTGTTTGTCAGATTCCACACACGGGTGTACAATAGTAATAACGTGAGTGCTTTTTTAAAAACACATTAATTCCCCACTGTATTGTTGTTCTTTCTGCTGCACGGTTGCGTCTGTGTTGTATGTTTGTAATATATGCCGTCCTTCTTTCAGACATGCAAAGACACACAGGACATCGGCTCCCTGACAAAAGCATCAGACTTTGTCAAAGCGTTTGTGCTAGGATTTCAGGTTGAAGTAAGTAACAACTTGTTATTATGTTTTTTTAAATCATAGTAGTGGAACATTTCAGTGTGCTGTGCTTGTTTTGATTTAGGCGGGGGGTTTTTTTGTGTGTAGTAAATGCATATCAGTCAAGCCCATATACAATTTGGGTGGTATTGCTGAAAAACGGCATGCATGCTAATCAAAACATAGCCTGGGTAAAATGCATGTTAATAAAATGGATGATAAGACTTGGGCTAGATCAGTTTGACGATATCGGCCAGTCAGTGTCAAACATTGCCAATATGATGGAGCTTCCTCCTTCACCACAGCTACATAAAAAACGGTCTGTAAAAGCGGGGCAATGAAAGTTTATTTTATTTATTGTGCAATTATGTTTTTTTTGTGTACATTATTTCAATCCCTTGAACCCTGTATGGTAACATGCACCCTCTCGCTCCGTCTCCCCAGGATGCCCTAGCTCTCATCAGATTAGATGAGCTTTTCCTGGAATCCTTTGATGTAACAGACGGTAAGATTGCGCCACCTCCGTACTGTCGTCGGCTCCGAAGCTCGCCGCATTGTGTCGACCTGAGGTCCGATCTCTTGGCGTGTGTTCATTGTGTACGTGTTTCTTTGTGTAGTAAAGCCGCTGAAAGGAGACCACCTGTCCAGAGCCGTGGGAAGGATAGCGGGGAAGGGAGGAAAAACCAAATACACTATTGAAAATGTCACGAAGACTCGCATTGTGTTAGCAGACACGTGAGTATTCCCCCGGCGCTTCCCAGTGGGGCTGCACCATGACGGCAAAAATGATAATAGATTATTTTACTATTGCTATTTGTGATCACGGTTATCAATCACAATTATTTGTGTTTCAGGAAACATGATTTTGTTGCAGTTTTGCACCATAACATGTAGTTTCACTTTTTTTCAGTACAGTATTTCTCAAAGTAGCAGCAGCTAGAAAGCCTTGTTTTCACACAAAATTCAAAGAATGAATAATTTCTACTCCATTAATGTGTGGCGCAGCTACAACCCGAAGGCAAACGTTGCACAGAATCTGCACTTGTTTGTCATGTGGTTCTGCAAGGATCTGCAAACGACAGACGATGATCCACTTTTAGGAACTAAAACAATGTTTTCCTGCTCAGACTTTGGAGAAGGATTTGGGCCGATCCATTCTTTTCCACTTGGGGTGGAACGTTTGATTCTGATTTGATTACGTTGTGATTGTTCACGCATAATGGGAGCGCTTGATATACCACACGGGACTTTCAGGGGAACTGAAAATAACAAACACTTGAATATTGCAGAATTACATGATTATTCATCATGGAAACATAAAATTGTGATAAACATTATGTACGGTTCATTGTGCAGCCCTACTTGATGGGAATATTTTTTATTTTTCTATAACATGAACTTGTTAAGCTACATGCCATTTTTTCACTCTCTTTTAATACACAAACAGTTTGAGTCTCTAAACTAATTTTGTTTGATACTGTTCCAATTTTGTTCCAACAGAAAAATACACATATTAGGGTCTTTCCAGAATATCAAGATGGCCCGGACAGCGATATGTAACCTTATTTTAGGTAAGAGGGAGATTATTTTTGAAAGTTGATGATTTCAGGAAGAGTTCATCAAAGAGTGGATATCTATCAGAACGAAACTCCTCGAATCCATGGCTTGTGATGATACAGGAAATTACATTTTAAACGGTTTTCTTTCTGCAGGAAGTCCACCTTCAAAGGTCTACGGCAACATCAGGGCGGTGGCTAGCAGGACTGCTGAGAGATTCTGAAGTCTGATTGGCTGCCGTGTGTGTATATCTTCCCCCTCATTGGCTTGTGGAACTCCAACCGTGGTCTGTGTTGACGAGAGCAGACTGTTCATTGCCTCAGACATTTGGACTCACATCTCAGGTTTCTCTGCAATGGCCTAATGTCAGTTGTCAGCTGGTTTCATGGGAACAGATTGTTGGATCAGTTGCTCCCATATGAGGCAAAATTAATGTGTAAATAAATCATTTCAACCCCCACTGATGAATTAGGTCAGTGCTTGAGCTTGTCACTGGGAATTTCAACTATGTTGTAAGTGTATCGGATGTGATTTATTTTCAGACATTCTAAAAATGACCACTTCCTGTCCCATCCCCAGTTTATATGCACATATACAACACATTTCTATTGTCATGTAATGTAGACTCAATGAATAAAATTAACTCATTTAAAATGTGCAGGTATTTACTGACACATTACTTTCAACATTTCAAAGTTTATTTAAATGTTTTTTTTATTTGTTTTCATACAGTATCAAGTTTCCAACAGTCCCACAGCATAAGATGCAGCATGCAGAAAAAGGTTCTCAAACTTCAATCGTTTCAGATTTCCCCACACAAACTAAAAATAACCCAAATCCCTCAGAGAAAAAGTAGCACTTAACGAACTAAAGCGCGGTCTGTACTATACAGAGCCAGAACTGCATTTAACAAATACTTATATACAAAAGAAAAAAAACATCAAATTTTCCCCTTTAAGCTGAGTACAGTGTGTGGCAGTTTGAGACGGGACCAGATATGCAACTTTTACTGGAATAGAAGCATCTCGCTGACCCGGGTAAAATACAAAAAAAGTTACATGTAGTTCAGTTCATTTGGATTACCTCTCATAATATGTGTACATTTACCAAAGTTTGGCAACATCCATATTGTATACCATTAAATTCTTAAATATATTAACATCACCATCCATGTGTAAACAAGAGGATTATTTCAAAAAATTGATCTACATGCACAACAAAAAATATATTTCCATGTCATGCAAGCACAGGGAGGCCCAAGCCGTGCAGAGCTTTGGGATGGGGGACAACAGGGCACTCCAGATTCACACCTCTGACTGAAAGCTCCTGTTCACACCGGCAGTCGGTCTCCGGAAAAAGCTATCCCGATGCCGTTATAGTAGGAAGCATTTTCCCTTCGAAATTAAGTTTGGTTGTATCCGTGTTTTTCCTCCCTGCTCATTCTAGTGGGTGGATGGGGAGGGGGAGAAAATGAGGGGATGTGATGGGGAAAAAAAAGGGAAGAAGAAGCCAACTTGTGAAATGTACACGTTCAAAAAAAACGTAAATATACAGTCTATCCCATTGCACATTGATCATGCCAACGCGCTAAGATTTTTTTAAAGAACGTTTCTGCTGCACGAAGGAAGTCTGACCTGTCCTGCGCTGTACTGAGAAAGGTATGAATTCAGATGGGCTCATGTAAAAGCAGAGACGAAGCCTTCCCCTCTTGCTGTTCAAGAGGATGAGCAAACATTGATGACCTAATATACACATCGGTTAATAATAAAAAAACAACAACGCTGCCTGCAGATAAGTCTGTTAAAGTTGCTATATACTTTTACAAACGGTATATATTCTATCCATAATTCATTCTCAAGCTATTGTTCTTAGGCAAGTCCACTGCATCATCCAGCCGCTGTTTTTAATGTAATGAAATAAAAGTACGATTTCACTATAATTGATTTGTCAATGTGAGTGCAGAGTTGCTCCTCCTATGGATGCGCACTGTTAAATGTAAAATGCTTCATCGAGAGTAAACCATGTTATCAGTTTGCAAAGACGTCACTCTTCTTGGCATTAATTTATCTACTTATAATTTCATGACTGGAAACAAGAATAATCTCCAACAATATAAACATGTTTAAGTATAAATAAAACTAGCACTCTTATTACAAAAAGAAAGAAGAAAAAAAAAAACATGAATTGTTTTGCTAAGTGTGATCGGAAGCTTTACAGATGTCAAACTGCTCAAGTGTAAAATGGAGGACAAAAAGAAGAAAAAAAAAAGGTGACTATGAAATTTAGTTTAGCATCTAATATATATCATCGTGACTCGTGATCGTGCAGTTTGACGTGTCACAAACCAGTTCATCCGACATAAATGACGTGGACTGGTTTCTGGATATGTTCTGGTTGGCACTTCATACCCTACTTTCTAGTTGTACTGAAATCAAGTGTCTATATACTACACACTTCCCCTCACGAGAAAACCATAGATATACTTGTGTTTTGATTTATAAAAGAAGAGAACAAAAAATAAATATAAAAAATAACATAACAAAAGAAAGAATGAAATATGAACAAGCCAACCAGCGTCTTCGCCCCCCCCCCTCCCCATCCAGAAACGGAGATGCTGTTGCGAATGAGAGATGGCTGTCCTTCAGTCTCTTAAAGTGCTACGACCGGGTTATTGAGAGGACTTACAGTTCAATAACACTTCAAAGTTGGCTTCACGAGGCCCGTGGTTTGGAAAGAAAAAGAAGTGGCTTCACAGAGAGATAGAAAAAGAGAGAGAATACTTCCATCGAGTTACACAGAGAGCGTTTTGCCGGATGTCTTGAGCAGATCTTCAGAGATGGTGGAGAAAGCGAGTGTCGAGGACGAAGGGGGGGATTCGGCGAGTGGAGGAGCGCTCACACATCCACCACCATCTTTTTGTGTATATCGAGGCCGCCGACCACCTGGCAAGAGAGGGGGGGGGGGGAGAAATAATATGCACAGGTTTATCCAGTGCCATTACAGGCAGCAGTGTGGTGGTAAATCAAATGTCAGGTGAACCATGACCTCCAGCGGGTGAGTATTAGGCAAACACAGAAAAGCACTAATTTCTGCCCCCCACTTTAAGACTAATGGGAAGTCAAATGTACGTTTCTGTGATTGACAACTTGACCAACCTGTTTTTTTTCTTTTTTATACTTTGCACAATCACTAAGATCAATCAAATGATTACTACTACTCCTGTACTACTGCTCACGATCATTACGTTTGGATTGCCAATGGGTTGTTGCAGTACACTCCATTTCTGCAGTCTTCCAGCAGCACTTGCTCATTAAAAAAAAAAGCAACAAACCCACAAGACACATTCTCTTTTTCCTTTCACTACAACCAACCCTTTGATGAAATCTATTTTTATAGCCATTGTGTAATTTTCACACCCTCTTTGTAGCAATTCCTTTCTCTCTACATGCTCAGATCAGGAATACTTCCAGCGAGACATAAGTGAAATCATGTCACACAATCCCTTCCACGTGAACCTTGGAAGTCTTTGAGCAGCGTCAAACGGGATCGAATGTTCTTCTGAGCCATCCTGAAAATATACTCCCACAAGGACGAGAGCCTTTTTAGTTCAAGGCTCCCGAGATACAGCCGTCAAATGTGGGCCTTGTGTCTGTCAACGTTAGAACGGGTGTCTTTCAGTTATGGAAATGTCTCAGAGCGAGGCAGCTTCCACTGGGGGCCTACAGAAGACACGTTAGATGGATGGTATTGGAGGCTCGGTTTTTTCCAACACGGGAACGCTAATCATGTGCTGAAGGAGATTCTGCCTGGCTCTCGGATCTAAAAGGACAGTTCGGGTCAGTAACTGAACTCGAAGGCCATGATCTCGACTAGTACGACTGGAAAGCAATCGCATAACATGAACAAAATCTTGGGTCTCGACTTGGATCGACATCCTTACGACCCCGATAACCTTATCACTTTACACGATTGCCTTGCAGACGTCAAGTGTTGGATCCTTCCTGCGGCTCAATGGCAGTAAATCAGAAATCCTTTTTGGTGAACCAACCCTCGCAGACGTTATCTGTAGCAATGTTGGCAATTGGTCAGGAAATGCTTTGACTGATCTTTGACCGACCCAGACTCTGAAGAGCAGGTTAGATCCAAAATGCAGCAGCTCGGCTCTCGACGGACACTAAAGAGATATCGCTCCTCTCCTTGAATCCCCTCACTGGCTCCCCTGTCAGCTTTTTAAAAATCTCACCGACTGTTTACAAAGCTCAGCACGGTCTTGCACCTCAGGCAGTATATCTCGGATCATCATTCACGCCCTCACATCGCCCTTAAGCCTTCTGTCCAAGGGCTCTTGGCCAGGCTCAAATTAAACAGTGATCGCGCCATTGCAGCCCTGACTGGGATCCCGAAAATGGTAGGTCAGCAGAATTCATTGCCATGTTTAAAAATAATGTACAGACCCCTTTTACTTTATGGCATTGTAGTGACTGACGCGTATTAGCTGCTTTTTCGTCTTTTTGATTCCTTAATCCCTTTTCCTCTTTCCTTTTATCTCATTTCTCTTTTATTAGCACTTGCCTCCCTTACACAATTATTCTGAGGTTACAGGAATATTGTCAGGGCAATATGCACTACTTTCTATTGGGTTCCTGCTATATTGGTGATTTAGAAATGCAAGATAATTCTACTGTTGTACTCATTGTAAGTCACACTAGATAAGAACTTCAGCTACATGCCTTAACTGTTGTGTAAATGTAACGTGTGTTTATTTGTAGGAATTCGCCGTTTGTGCCAGTACTCATGTAGTATAATACAGCCACAATGCCCCCATGTAGCAAGACCTCACCAGCCTATGTTTATACCGCACATTCAAACTCAGTGCTGGGAAGCCTACGCAAAAAGCTGATTTGTTTGTCTTTGCCCTTTTGACGTCAGCCTTCACCACAACAGAAATGTCACTGCCACCAAAATACCCGAGGGGTGCTGGACTTACTGCACAGAACTCTTCGAAGGATATCCTGCCGTCTCCGTCCTTGTCTGCGTTAATAATGGTCTTGTCCACGATCTGCTGGAGCTGCGTGTCCTTCAGGTTGTTGCCTACCATCATCTTCAGCACCTGGAAGAGCTCGCCGTTGGAGATGTAGCCGTCCTTGTCCATGTCGTAGATCCTGAAGGCGACTGGAGTAAGTGAGCAAATTTTGTTATTACAACTCTAAATCGGCTCGTCTCTTTATTTGACATTTCACACAGTACCTGATTCTACAGTATATATAACATTGCATTGAAAACTGGTAGAGAGACATGTCTGCCAGTCGAATCATTTCGTTTGAGTTTACCAGCCCTTGGCAGGTGAGCCATAAAGCTAATTTCGGACACTGCTGATCATTCATTGTAGGTGCAATATGACTTTCAATCTGACGTACAAAATTAGTAGTTTATAAAAGTAGCTTGCATTTTACTTGTTTTCCCCAAAGCAGTTCTTCTTTGCCGAGACATCAGCAGAAAGGTGAGATGAACACAGAACAGGGGAGACACAGGAGAGAAAGCTCCGGCGGGACTCAGTCCCAGGCCAGCAAAAGACACATGTGGCTCCAGAGGTGGGGTGGTCTCTGAACCGCTAGCGCCACCTCTGGCCACATGTGCTTTTAAGGAGTTAGAGTGGCTGGAGATCTGCAGCTCTACTTACACCGAAGCTTCTGTTCCTTGTCCCCCTTGACGCTGAACTGTGAGACTCCCTCGATGAACTCTGAGAGAGGAGAGCAACAGTCAGTGCTGTGGGTTCGCGAAACTGCAGTGTTTATTTTGCAATTCTGGAAATTAAGAGCCAGAAATTATTAATGTTCCGTGACTTATGTAGGAACTCTGGCTATGCGAAATAATTTCAATTGTAGATTTATTGTAAAACTATAAACAATATTGACCCTGCACCCATTTTGCAAAGCATTCCTACTGTAATGAAGAGTTGAGAGAGAAGAGACACCGCTGGGTCCAAAGTTCCTGGTTATTGAGATGTTTTTTTTGTTAATCATGCAGTGTAATTCATGTTTGGTCAAATTCTCAAGACCGCTGCATGTTTGTAATCCTGGAGAACAATAGGTGAGTTTTACGACACCTATCATTCAGAGTTAGGCTCAATTCCAGTCATTTTAATCAGTTCAGGAAGTGGATTTTCTTCACCATTCAAATGTTGGATATATTTTTTGCCATTGAAGGTCTCTTTTATCGATCTATAGAGAAATGACTGAGAACGAGGGTCCTATCAACATTTAGCATTTAAGTTCAAGTTAATTGATGCTAAACCTGCTACTAGTGGCTTTTATTAGAGCAAATGAGCTTGAATCATATAAATCCGTTTTATGAACAAGTCTTAATATATATACATTCTGTAAGGATATAATTATGGTTGTTCAATGCATGTATAGAGAGGATATTAATAGCTAGAAATTAAAAATAGGAAGCTACAGCAACACCAGTGAAAACATACCTGATCAAACATCCACCAGAGGCACTGCTATCAAAACTAATTGTGAATTAAGTCTTTAATTTTCATCCTTGTACTATGTGTCAATCCGTTTCTGGTCACACGTTTCAAATACCTTTTTCGACTGCATAAACCAAAGCATTTTAAGTACACAATTATACTGTGGAAGTACTTGTGAAATATGATGAAGTACAACGGGTTGTACTGACATACCATACCGTACTAACAGTGTTATGGTGTACTTACAATACTTTTCCAGAGACTAACGCTCAGGTTAGTAGACTGGAATAAGGCTGTAAAATAAAGTGTTGCCCCATACCAGCAGAGGGTATTGCCCACCTTTGAAGTCCACTTCACCGTTCCCGTCTGTGTCGAATATGTCGATGACCCTCTGCACCAGCGGGTTCTGTTGCAGCTCCGGCAGCGACATGAACTCCTCCACGCTGAGCGAGCCAGAGTTATCTAGGTCCAGCTTCTTAAACCTCTTCCCTAGCCTCTTAATCTCATCAGCATCGACTGGAGAAAGAGACACAGAGACAGCGAGAGAGTGAAAGCTATGGATTAGGCATTTACCTGGCGTTCTTCTCCAGAGCAGCGTTCAGTGAGTGCAGTAGGATAAGCTCCAATTCCTAGATCGCCCGCATTACAAGCTAACAAACAGTAAGGTGTGCAAGGGGCAGAGGCATGGTGCCGTGACAATATTACCGTGAGCCCAGAATTATCACGCAGGAGCCAAGTGCAAGGAAAAGAATAAGAAAAAGGTTGACTTCAAAAGTCCAAAATAGCTGCAGTGCAAAACGTTCTCCCAGATTGGGTAAGAATTACGTTCTCCAAGCCGGCAGATATTTACGCAAAATACGCTCGCATACAGATATCCTCCCTAGCAACCGCATGAACTGTACGCATAAATTACAGTGTCCGCCATTGCAAGTAGGTCAAGGACGCTACTACTTCACAGGCCCGAGCTAACCGCACCAAGCTGCAGACCCACAGAAACCACAGCACGTTTTGTTCTGCTCAATTCCAAATTGCCCTCATTATATGGAGCCACTAGCAAGGAGTGCAAGGGTCATAGCCACAGTGCCCCGATAACACTGCTGTGACCCTAAAATGATAAAGAGCTAGGGAACGCTAGAGAAATAAGAGCCGAGGACAGTGAGAAAGACAGGGGTAAACAGATACGTAGATAAACAAAAAGAGCGATAGATATATCTTCTGCAAACTTACAGCCTTTGTTGTCTGCAGTTTTACCAGTAGAGAGTTGGGCCTTTCGTTCCCCTGCCATCACTAACGGCCCTGGCTAGTTGGCTGGTCCACTGAACAATGGAAAGGAGTGGGTAATCCAGAAGCAATAACATAGCCAGTTGTTAATTACTGTATAATCATTCACACATAGCCACGTGATCCGATGAGCCAACCGCAAACTACTACTGGGCCTGCTCTAATCTGGGGTCCTACATTATATAGGCTATATCTATTAATCTTTACACAGCAAACAGAGGGGAGGGAGAATGGACAGGGATGACAGATTTACAAGACTTAAGTTCAGTTCAGTTCAGCTTTATTGATTTCCATGTGGCGGCTGACTTGTGAAAATATAAGATGCAGAAATAATCTATTGAAAGTAAGTTGAGCTATAAAAGTAAAATCAAGTGACACAATAGTTAAGAACGGAAAAAAGGGTATAGACTGATGTGTGAGTGAGAGAGTGAGGCTGCGTTTACGTCAAATAAGATTTACCATGAATAGGAGCTGCCAACTGTGAAAAACCTAGTGGTAGGACACGTGGGAAAACACAGGCGTCAAACATAGAAGCGAATACACCAATGCCGGCAGTCCAAGGTAAGACAAATCTAAATTATTAGTTATATTCACACCAATTCATTGGTGCATTATATAAATGTGGATGTGGGCGTTCCAACTGGATAAAACACGTGAACGCTTCCAAGGAGTGGCAACGAGATGCCACCCCATTCTTCCACTTCATCCGATATGACGTGAAGGCTGAGAGAGAGAGAGAGAGAGCAACCGAGAAAGAGGTGTGGATTGTGCTTTGGGTTTCAAGGTTCGGACATGCCGTGCTACATTAGTCCGATGACTAATCAGAAAACGGAGGGATGGTTGTGTGAGTGTGGTGGAGGAGTAGAGGAGTAGGGGAGAGAGAAAGAGATAAAGAAACAAGGAGACTGGGCAAATAAAGCAATTCTGATGTAATTGATCCTCTACAGGCCAGTCTGTATTTTAAAAATGTCTTTCAATGTAAAATCCCATTATGTTTTTAGGAACATGGGCAAAGTGTTTGCAGTGCTCATGTGTTTTGATGAAGATTTTAACCGCAGCTCATGTCCCAACTCGTTTCCTCAATGGATATACAGTTCTTATTCTCCATGGTGGAACATTAATACCAGCCACTGGTGCATTTTGACTGTGGCTGTTAAAATGATCTGCTCTACACTATTCTAAAGATCCTAAAAACAAACCAATAAAAAAAATTTGGAAAGTGAATAGTGATTTTGTAATGCACCAGCATGTGTCATGTTGATTAAAAATATGTTTCTTGCCCAGTACATCACTAGAAAACACCGGCCTTCAGTATATATTGGGTGTTCATTATCACTTTAACCACACATCCGTTTTTCTCTCTCCAGGATTTAATATTGTTTTTTGCACATAAAAAAAGACTGGCGGTTTCCTGCCTTTTTATGTTCCTGATCAAATTCCTGGCCTATGTTGAATCTGTACACACACACACACCACACACGCACAGGGTTTCTGTCTTCTATACCAAGTCCACTAGGTGTGAGTTATCAGAGCCGAGCACACGGCGGTCCTGTAACACAAAACACTTCCTTATCAGCAGCCTCCTGTTTCCTGTTCACAGCCAGATGACACCAGCCTGGCTCTTAGTCTGTAGAGGGAGCATCAGTCCGACAGTGGCTGAGGAGGTACAGACAGTCAGCATACTGGTTTTTACATGGTTTAGTACCGTGTAGGCGCCCATTTAAATCAATGTCCAAAAACACTCAGCTTTGAATGAACGTTTCAGCTCGCTGCCTTTTTTCTGTGTAGCTATGCGATGTATTGGTACAAAGTGTTGTTTTGTGATTCGGGGTTGAGCTTTGGACAAACTTTTTACTGTGCATTTTGATTTATGTTTTTTTGTGTGCCATGCAGGTCAGGTGAATTGGAGACTCTAAATTGTCTGTAGGTGTGAATGTGAGCGTGACTGTTTGTCTGTCTATGTTATCCCTGTGATGGACTGGCGATCAGTCCAGGGTGTTTCCCTGCCTTCCGCCCAATGCATGCTGGGATAGGCTCCAGCCCCCTGTGACCGTGAATAGGAGTAAGCGGGTATAGAAAATGGATGGATGCAGGTGATACCTAATCCAATACTACGTTCTCTCGCTCCTCCTGAGAAGGCGTGGTAGTAAGAGGGAAGAGGACAGGTGGATAAATTATGCATGAGGGTGTGTGCAAGGCATCTATGCTAATTATATTTATAAGGTGCAACTGGCGCAACATTTGTGCAAAATCTTTGTTGTGTTGAACATTTCTTCGAGATAAATGGAGACATTTGTCCAAAGTAGGACAGTAAAAGCAGATGACAGATCACCTTGGAAACACACATGCCCTTTGGTGTAAAATGTTAACGAAACAATACGGACAGCAGGGTTAGAGCTTATTTCACTTCCAATTGAATCAATCCAGGAACGTGGATTTCCTTCCAATTCAAACACTGAAAACGTTCCAGCGTGAGAAGGTTACAGTGTCCGACCGCAACACAAACCCCACATCCTGCAGGTGGGAGCAAAACCAATGGCACACAACGGGGATATGGGAGAGTAGGCAGTTCTCTTTTTTGTTAGCCAATAACTTCATACAGTATAATGAAAAGGCACTTGTAAACAAAAACACAGGTGCCATGTGCCTTCAAGCTTGCTGAATGAGAAACGAGGGGATAACTCTAGACACCAGACTCGAAGCATTCAGAGGTTCTGTATGGCTCAATAGGTCAAACATGGCAGCAACACTAACAAGGTTAGCGACTGGATTCCCTGCGTGGCTAAACAGAGAAAGGCACCAATGCTGCAAGGGTTAGGGGTTTTATTCCCACTGTAAATATATACACTCATGATACTGTAAGACGCTTCAAATAAAAAGCTTCCAAACGGCAGATGTTGATGTTAATCTTTCCCACCAGTTCCCCGTCACCGTTTAAGTTCCTTTTATTGCTACACAGCCAAGCCAGTGGCATTAGGTGGAGCACAGATGAAAAATCGCTCTGACATTTACAACACATAACAAACTTCAGTGTAGTTGCTGAGCGGCGAACATCGGAACACTGTGCCCAGATCCCTTGGAGTTGCCAAGTGAGTAGGTACATGTATTATTCATGCTAGCAAGGTTGAGAGCTTCCTCACAGGTTGAGTCCCCTTTCCAGTCTCGAACCAACAAGTGCGGCATCATGCACAGATGTGCTACCAACTGAGCCAAATAGAAAATGCGCTCTTGATTTGGACGAATGATAGTATTTCAACCAGAGCGGTGAGTTTAACAGACTTCTCCAACTTCGTCACATATGGCACTTTACGGAAAATGTAAAAGGGTCAAAGGGTACAGACTCCTGAATCGTATCATAACCAGAGATTTATGGCTCTTATTAATAGTCTGCACAGAAAACATCCAATGAACTAGAGTGATATACTTTGATTCAACAAAATAACAATTTGAGCCCATTTAGAATACATTTTATATTGTGCTCTAAAGTGTCTTCCAGTGAGTGCAACAGTAAAAGCAGCTTAAATTGCTAGGTCACCAACAATACAAGCAACCAATAAGGGAGCATTCACACAAAGCATGTTTGGAGCCGTTTATTCGACCTCTGGAGCGTTTACTCCATCAGTCTGGTCAGGTGAGAACAATGTCATTCGAACTCGGGTGGCACCAAATAACGGCACTGAAACCACCATAAAATGTGAGTCTCAGTCCTCTAACAAGTGAGCGGTGGTGCGGTTCATAAGGAGAGAACCTAATCTGAACAAACTACATGAAACGACCCCAAAACAAGATCGTTTTATGGGTATTAGGAGAGGGCTGTTGACATCTGACCAGTAATTACTCATGGTTGGAAAGCCGAGCATATCACAGTCAAAGACATGCAAATATATGTTTGTGTGTAGTGTGGTGCATGGTGTGATGTACTATGTATATGATTCAATGTAAAGCCCTTTGAGACATGCTTGTATAAAAGGGCTATATAAATAAAGATTGATTGATTGACTGATCAAAATGAACAGAGGGCAAACTTGGGAGTTGAGATCAGGTGAAAGGCCTCCTCAATATATGGACAGACGGGTACATTTCCCAACTTCCTTAAAGAACGCACAAGAATACTGAAGCATTGAAACTGGTCAGCGAGAAGCTGAAGAAGAAGGGATTTCAAAGAGCAGCGGAGCAATGCCATGTGAAAGTCAAGAGAAACTCCCAAGTCCAATAAACAAGCTACTTGTGAGTCCACGTGACTTTTGTTTACAAGCCCTGGTTGCTTGTAATTGGCAGTGTGAACATAAACGAACAAAATACAAAAATGCAACAAAGTAAATTTTTCGGTTCAGACCAAAGAAAACAAACTGTAGGAATGATTGCGCCCTAAGAAGTGTCGCAGCTTCGAAGCAACTGATATTGTGTCTCTATAATGACCACGTATGATAAAATAGTGCCGGGTGAAGACATAAGAGCCAGGGAGACGAGGTAGAAGGTGTGTGTGTGTGTGTGTCCCACTTGAACATATAATTACAGACAGAGGGAAACATAATGTTACGGAAAAATTGTGTTATGGGAAAACTATCCAATATCAAATCCAATTTTGTTATTGTAGCATCTGACGGCAACCCTCCTCACACTGCTATGGTAATGAGTGGCTCTGAGGGAGACCCAATGTAACTGAGATGATTATGATAATCTCATATACTCCACCGCAGAGTACAACACACACCTCTCTTTTTCATAAAGGCTGTATGCACCCTCAACTGTGTTACTAGGCAACTGGAACCTGCTAGCCCCCCAAACTAGCTCTCTCACACACACACACACACATGGAAACACACGCATATGCAGATGACATGAGCATCTGTTTGTGCACAGCAGACACACACACACAATGAGCACCAGTTTGCAGTAAAAACAAAACGATCATGTAACACGACGGTTGGCCTAACGGCCCTCCTTCTGGTCTACTGTCTTGCACAGTCCCCTTGTCCTTGCAGCTTTTGGGCGACATCTCCCATTAGCAGCCAATCACACACTAGCATTACTAAATGTTCCACTTGTCACTGCAACACCTTTGGTGCCACAGCTAGCTCAAGCTGGCCATCAGACAGTAGCACAGCTATGTGCTTGCAGGCCATGTGAACATGAGACAGAGTATCTGCTAAGTGCCACTGGCTTTTTCCACCCCATTTTTGTTTGTTCATTATTATAAAACACAATGTTCCCAAAAATGTCATTAACGAATTTGCCCTCCTAAGTATTCTCTGCCCTCAACAGCTCATCCTGCACATTAGTGGAGACATGTGACTGCATTAACACAGCCAACCTGCACCGAGACAAAGATGGGGGTTCAGGAACAGAGAAACGCAGTTGGCAGGTTAGTGATAATTACAGCCCAGGTCCTACTGTATATGGCACCACACACACACACACACACCAGTAAAATGTGTGAGGGTGGGTAAACAAGAGAAGGTTGCATGCACAGCTCAGTAATTACACTGGGAGGTTGACACATGACACTGTGGTGATTAGCATAATGGGGTTTTATTGAGCCAATGCGGGTGGAGTGTAGTCTAGGTAACATATTGGATGGCAACAGTGGGCTACAGACAGATTCAAGACGACAAAAATGCTGCAGATCTCAATCTCAATTCAGAGAACGGCATTGTATAATTTACTTTTTAAATTGCATGGCCAGCCAACTAGCTAAATAAACATTTGTGAACAACATTTGCTTTCATTGTTATAGATGTTTAGGTATGGAAACATGACCCTCCACATTTTTGTTAATGAAACTTTGATCATATGAAAAGGCCAACAAGTCAAGTAAATTGAACGGGGTAAGTATAATTCTAACTATTACTTCCTTGCATAACTTGGAAAATGGAACAACACTGGTTTGTGCGGAAAGTGCGTCTGAAATAATAATAATGGAGGAACACATACTCAGATATTTCAATGATAAAATTCAAACGAGCAGCTGGTTGATGGCGGCTTGGCCTTTCCAGCATTAACATCAGGTAGGCACAGAACACATCATGGTGAACCTGTAGCTCTTGAAATCAGGTCACACACACACACACACACACACACATGCTGACACCCCTTCTCTCTCTCTCAGTCTTATCTCATTTAGGCCACTGGTAAGAAGAGGCCATACAGCCGAGAGTGTGTGCTGCAGAGGGGCGCTCCAGCACTCTGTGCATTAGGCTGATTGCTCGGATACTAGAAACATTCTGCTCATTTGCCTGCGTGGACCAAACGGAGGACGAAGCAGTGCAGCACACCCGTGGTGTATATTTATAGCCATGCCGTCATCAGAAAACCCCCGACCTACCCCCAACTCCACCCCTCCGCACCAACAGAGGCTCTTGCTCCCGCCCTCAGGGAAACCCCTAGCAACAAGGAACTCCAGCGAGCTGACCGACGTTTATTTCGGGCGGCTGCAGACATGCCTGCGATGGTTTCAGGCACTCTGCTGCGTTTCTCTGTGAGAGCGTGATACATCGAGGGGGTTGCGTGTGTCCGTGTGCACGAGGTGAAGAGAGCAGTTGAGCTGAGTGGGCGCGTGCACGCTCTTTAACGTGTGCAGTACATGCGTATGCGGTTATGTGTGTTTAATTATGCACGCTTCCACAAGTAGGCCATTAAATTTTGCCTGATCTAAGCTCGGCTAAGCCAGCAGCAGTGAGACACTGCACTGACAAGAGTATCCAGGCCTATCTAAAATCCATCCTCATGCACAGTGATGCCCTTATTTCCCAATCCATCTAAACAAGATTGTTCTTAGCGACATGAAGGAATGTACAAACGCACTTGATCCAGTCTGTATGATGCTCAAGAGTTGACAGGCGAGTGAGTTTATAGGTTGCTGGTTCACGTCTCATTTCGGGGGCAAAAGCTGAGGTGCAGCAGCAGGGTGAATCTATCCGACCAGCAGACCGGAGCTAATTTCTTCATGGCCAACGCCCGCCTGTCCAAGCACTGGATGAGCTCAACAGCTGTTCAGACGGTCGAGAGAGAGAGAGAGAAGAGAGAGAAAGGCAAAGACCGACAGGCAAAGAGAGGCAAAGAGAGAGAGGCAGAGAGACAGAGAGACAGAGAGACAGACAGAGAGACAGAGAGACAGAGAGAGAAAGGCAAAGACCGACAGGCAAAGAGAGGCAAAGAGAGAGCGAGAGAGAGAGAGAGAGAGAGAGAGAGGAGGCATAGTAGAAATTTTGAAAACCTTTCCCCAAATGAAAAATTTATTCTAAGAGGAAAAAATGTGTGTCACACTTGCAGCGAAATGTGTAATATGTACCCGTCATAACTTCAGACAGGAACATTCATAATGAATGCATTGTATATCCTTCAATAAAGTTGTCCATCGATTTAGTGATGGATTAGTTTGATATCATTTAACCAATCACATTGCCATGGCTTTTCTGAATCTGGTTAGAAGTACTTTCATTACTATTTCACGCCAATAAAGCACCTTTGGATTAAACATTTAACTGACACGTAAAGAGAGAGACAGAGACAGGAATAGTGAGAGGCAGAGAGAGGCAGAGGCAAAGATAGAAAGAAAGAAAGAGAGAGAGACAGACAAAGAGAGAGGGACAGAGAAATGGAGAGAGAAAACCGAGAGAAGCTGTAAATATCCCATACTGCATGCTGAGGTCCTTGGTGGGTTCATGTCAGGGCCATGCATCCATTCCCCTAACCATGGTGGCATAATCATGGGGGATTGGGCATGCCTTGAGGGCCTCGCAGGCCAAGGTCCTGTCCCCCATGATGTTACAGTAGTACAAACCAAGTATGGGTAGGCCGTACACTCTCCATGGCTCTGCTCACTTAACTGTGGAAGCTAAAATCGCAACAATAATAAACAACCAACTGTGCAGCCCTAATGTCAAACTCATTCTTCAACAGTGATTACTATGGTGAAAGGTGATGAGGGAAATCTAAACGGTGACATGGTCCCCGAGGTTCTTCCAAACCTCCAGTGTAAAACATGGCACTTGCATCAGAACAAACCCGTGAGCAATCAGCGTCTCTCAGGGGTTTTATAACAACACGAGGCTGAGATATCAGGTGATTCTCTGCTTTTGTTGATTTATCATCAGATACTGAAGGGTAGGGAGGTAGACAAAGAAGACACACGAGTCAAGTTCTCCAACTTCTGAACGCTCAGAAGCTCAAAGACGTCCACTAGTCAGACAGCTCACGAACACGACCATGAACACAATCAAAGAGCTCCACTATAAAGCAACAGATTAAAGGTAATGGTACTTTTTTTAAGGACAGCAGGTAATATAATTCCATGGTTAATAAAAATATAACACCAGAGTGGAACCTCTGAGTTTTAGAAAATAATGAATTTACTTAATTTTCTTAAAATGTACATTACGTACAGTGTTTTGGAACAGAGCTTGTAAATTGTATCAACTACAATTTCATTAAACCCAGCAGCGAACAAACAAAAATACTTACAATGTGAGCACATCTCCAGGGGGTAACTTGCTTCATTTCCCTGTAGAAAGAGAGACAGAGGTGTCAGCTGCTGTTATAGCCAAAGACATTTCAAAAGTACAGCATCAAAGAAATTGTGTGCAATATATATGAAGTTTCAGTAGAGGAACATGACACAAATCTGTCAAATTTCAAAAGACATATTTATAGCTATAAACTCAAATTCAACAAATCACAAGACACACTGCAGCTGAAAGTTTCCCAATTCAGATTTTAAATACTATAATATAATAAAATAAGTAAATATCACATCATTCACCTGAGGCGACTGTCATAATTTTGGCGACACGGTAGCTTAGCATTAGCATGAAGGATAATCAGACACAACAATAGAAAGAAAGCCAACTAGCCAACTTGATCTGTATTTAGGGAGACGTTTGGTATAAAAACGGATGCGACGTCTTTTGTTTTTGTTACTTGTCTTTTCAACATCGCAGTCGGTTCATATTAGTATTGGATATGGGTATTACCGTATTTACCATTAGGTAAATACAGACAGTAATCGAAAAGAACAGTTATGAGCAGCACTTTGGAATTGCGCATTAAGGCCTGCAGTGTGAACACCTTAACCTTACACAGGGAAACATTGTGTTAATTATAGTATGTTTGGTCATGGCCTCATGAACAGGGTATGGCCATGGTCACACGATTGTTATTTAACAGGCCTTAACTCATGTGAATTTGATTAGCCTCACCAGCTGAACTAATATGGGGGGGAAAAGTCACATTTCAGCCTGCAACTGGAGGAAAATAACTTTAACACGGAAGAATACCTCACAAATAAGTACAGTTTTTCATTTTTCCTTCCTTACTACTTTCTTTCATACATTTTTAATTGCTAAATTAATCATTAAAGTGCTTTCCCTACCATTGCCTTGGAGGGGCGGCCTGCCCCACTAACGGGACCTCCTGCCCCCCCTGAATCATGAGTCACCCCTTTTAGAAATTATGATTAGTGATAATTTTTTACGCTTTAGTGATCGTTTTGGACAATCATTATCAACATTTTCAGAATTTCCATTAGGGGATCAATAAAGTGCAATGTTATTTTATCTCATCTTAAAACAAACTGCTTTCATTCAGTATTGGCGCACAATCCGAGTTTGAGGCTTCACATGGTTGAGGATGCAGGTTTGCCTCCAGCTCAAACCTCCGAGGGAATAGAGGGCCAAGTTTCAGCAGAGGTGTCACTTCCCTACTCTCAACTCCAAGATGAGAGCTTTGTTCATTAGTATTAGTGATTAACAGAATGTAAACCAAAAACTACTGGCCACGGAGAATATAGACTGTGAATGTTGATGTGGCTTTAGTTTCATGGACTTTACCGTTTATAATGTCCAGAGGTGTTTTTTCAACATGTTCCAAAAAACATTCTGGTATGGTTATTTTCTATGCCGCTCACAGTGGTTTCATTGTTGGCAACACAACCACTGGCGCCCATTAAGAAAGCCAACAGACAATAGAGCCTACTTGTAATGAGCACTGGCAACCTCTCATTTTCATACTCGCTCATTTTCATGTTGTTTTCACAACAACAGACAGGACAATGGAACATTCAGCCATGTTGTGTACTAGTACATTTAGAGACGCATTGATGCCGGTAAAAATAGGCTATCGTGATTGGAGAATCTCCATGATACTAAAATCTCACACAAAGAACCACGGGTAACATGCCAGAACTCAAAGCAAACCAAATTAGTTTTCTGCCTTTTTCAAACATTGTTCTTCCAATTGAGAAAAACAAGTTAGATCTCAATTATTTTATCCAAAGACATATTTCAGTCACACCTTATCACAATGATTCTAGCTTATGTTGATTTCCATCACCACTCCTTATATGTATTTTTGTTGAAGGAAATTTACTAAATTCATCAGAAATTGCAATCGTTAACAATCCTGCAATTGTAATCTGATGCGAGTTAGAAAGCAGTCTCTCTGAGCAATAAAGCTGACACATAACAGTAAAACCTTTTAAAACAGGTCTAATAGGCTACTATACAAATATTCACAGAGGTTGAGGACAAGTTACTATTTCAACTAATTTCGCAAGGACAGAATATTTTATATATGCACTTTGACATAGTCCAAACATTTTGAAACACATTTCTGTGAACATTCCAGAAGCAATGTTTTATCAAACCCCCTGAGGCCATTTTACAAGTAGAGCTGTCAAATCATGCATCATGCACAGCACCACATCCTCCACCATAACGCATGGGCTCTTTTACTGGAGCATGCCATCCAGAGACATTGCATGTTGGTGTGGGGGTTGGGAGGTGTAGTATTGGCTCATGCACAGCAGCCACCTCCCCAGCCTGGCATCCCATCCAACACTACAGTGTCCACCAGGCCTCAATTTGATTTCTGGCAGAGCGAGCCAGAATGCTCACATGGGAGCCAGTAAGGAGTTCCCCGTTCCAGAGAGGTGTGCGTTTGTATGTGTGCGTGCGTGTGTGTCTCTCTGACAGAGAGAGAGATGCCAAGGGCCGGCGAGCATTCGACCAGAATTATCCTGTAGCTCCATCGAGGAACACTCAAGCCAAGAAACTAAGACTGAGCTACATAGCAGACCGGACACGCAAACTGGCAGCCCAATGTAAACATCCAGTAGCCTACTGCAAGCTACAGGTATGGGATGGACTGGATAAAGGGTCCAGGATACCAGGTGATAGTCACCGGTCAATTAAAATTGGATAAAACTTCTTTCTTTTTTTTTAAAGATGAAATTTCAGTCAGAGCTAATGATGAGGACAGTGCATCCATCACTAGTGACTCAAAGGCACAACTAAGGGAGAATTCACGCCAAGCATGCTTGGAGCGGTTTATTCTAACTCTGGAGTGTGTACTCTTGGTTTGGTTCATTTGGCCGGGTGAGAACGGCATTCGAACTCAGGTGGCACTAAATAACCACTGAAAATGTGACTCTTTCTAAGTGAACTGCGGTGCGGTTTGTTAGGAGTGAGAATGTAACCTGAATCAACATGAGACGAGCCCAAAATACATGCTTTTATGGGTAAAAAGGAAATGGATGTTGACATCTGATAACCAGAACTTCCTCATCCTTGGAAAGCCTAGCATAACAAAATGATCCGAGGGTAAACTGCAGTCTGTACTGCAGTACTGACATTCTTCATGTGTTTTTATTCTGGTATGAATATTAGAGAAGGGAGATTATGAAAAAGTCCATTATCTTACCTAAAGTTACAGGGACTGGAATCCGTTTTTTTTGTGGGACACCACCCCTCCCCAGCTGCCAAAATCTCTAATCTGTCAGAATGACTAAATGACTAAAACTGTCCAATAAACAAGCTACTTGTGAGTCCATGTGACTTCTGTTTACAAGTCCTGGTTCTAAACTTTCCCCACTATGATTCGGACCAAAGAAAACAATGTAGGTGTGATGGCATCCTAAGAATATTAGTAGTATAAGACAGATAAGAAGTGCTACTCTTTGTCTCTTGCTCACTGTGACACAAACACAGATATATACAGTGATCTACTGAGCTGACTACAAAGAGCAATTGCAAGTTATGTCATCTACTGGTTTACCACTGGGCTACCGTACAGCGGCAGCCTTACCTCAGAGGTGTTGTGGTATTTTAAGAGCAGTGAAGAGCAAGATGTGACAGGATTAGCCTGGGGAGCTACTTAGCATGGACTCGCTCCGATCTCGACTGACTGACGTATACATGGTTTTCCTCTATGGCACAACGAGTAGAGAATGGCACTAGCACTGCCAGTTTAAATGATTCAATTCCAGTGTAGCTCTATGGGCACTGCACGCCACTAACACCGCCAGGGTTAGGTGTCCCGTTGCCTGTGTAGCTCAATTGGTAATGATAACAATTTGATACTTTATTGATCCCCGGGAAAAGTCTCTTTTGCGTTCAGAGAGATGGTTCAGCTACAGGACAGCACCACTGGAGCTGGCAGGGATTCAAGTTGGTTTCACACTACGGACCCGGGACCGTTTCCTTTCCGTGCCCGGGACCACTTGAAAAGGTGGTCTGGGGGACAGTCCAGGCGTCCCCGGGCATGGACCTAGGGCTGCTCGATATGACGATATATATCGTGGGACGATAGAAAAAAAGTCTATCGTAGATATTTTCCTCTATCGTTTATATCGCTATTGTTGCAACAACAAAAAAAGAGTCCGTATTTTATGTCATTCCCGACCCCGCTTTACATTCTCTACACGTGGACTGGAAAAACATACAAACACGGAGGGGCGTGACACGGAAAGAAACTCCCCGCAAGACTGACACAGAACAGACCTCAGCCCAACCAAGACAAGATGACGAACTAAATCTAAAATAACATTTTGTAAGACGCACTCCGTATGATAAAACGTCACAAAGACATAAATAAATCACGAGTGCCGTTACGACGCAAAGACATGGTCCAGGCCGATATTCACCGTTGCTAGGAAGGGCTTCAGAGAATTGGTTACCATGCGTATATGGAGATTGCCGAGCCAAAGTAGAAGAGGAGCTTCGCAGTGTGTCATATTATGCTGCAACGTGTGTGGACGAGCCGAACGACACAGCCGTACATGAGACGACATCAGAGCACTGGTACTGAATTACTGGACACGGCTACAGTGTTTTGGCCACCGTCTTCAACTAGGTGAGTGTCTAACACAATATAAAACTGTATTTAAATGTTAAATATTATTATAATAATAATAGCAACGTTAATAATAAATATAAATAAAAAAATGTATGTATGGAAAACTTATTATATCGTGATATATATCATCATCGGGATATGATATTACCCATATCGTGATAGAAGATTTTGTCCATATTGCACAGCCCTACACGGAACGATGTGAACACAACTATACCGTATGCGTGCAGCACGCGCCGATCTCAACCTCCGAACACAGCATACATACGTTATAAAGTAGGAAGGCAGGCGAGAGGGTCTTCCTGCTGTATCGGATCATTGCTTCATCTCTCTCTCTCTCTCTCTCAAGTGTGTTCGAGAACAGAACAACATTGGTAATGTGAAAGCTGGCCGGCGGGGGAGTGGGGAGGGGGACCATCGTTCTCAGGGACGGAACAGAGGCAATCGCTCCGAATGTGAAAACGACCTCAGTGACTTCAGTGGCTCAAGGACACTTCAGCAGGGTGGATTCTTGCCAACACAGGGCCTCGAACCTGGGTCCTCTGGTTTAAAGACGGTCTCTCAACCCACTTGGCCACCCTGCTGCATGGCATTAACTCTGCCAGTTTAAGGGGTTTCGTGCCAATCATACTAATAATTTATGCACTCATGGCACTGCAA
>OMOT01052544.1:0-12851 GCA_900312575.1 Acanthochaenus luetkenii
GCTCTCAATGACTACAGGCCAGTCGCTCTGACCTCACATTACATTACATTACAGCATTTAGAAGACGCTTTTATCCAAAGCGACTTACATGTCATACCATTGGCGGAGGCCATTTTGGGGTTAGGTATCTTGCTCAGGGACACTACGACAGATTTTTTTCCTGGGAGGAGCTGGACTCGAACCGCCGAACTTGCAGTTGCGGGGTGGGAACTCTACCTCCTGAGCTACTGCCGCCCATCACACCATGCACCACACTACACACAAACACATATATTTGCATGTCTTTTTGACTGTGGGAGGAAACCGGAGCACCTGGAGGAAACCCACGCGAACACGGGGAGAACATGCAAACTCCACACAGAAAGGGCCAGGCGAGATTTGAACCCAGGACCTTCTTGCTGTGAGGCGACAGTGCTAATCACTGCGCCACCGTGCCGCCCACATGTCATGAAGACCTTCGAGAGACTGGTTCTGCAGCACCTCAGGCCCCTGGTCTGCGGCTCCCTGGACCCACTGCAGTTTGCATACCAGGCCCACATCGGCGTGGAGGATGCCATCATCTACCCCCCTGCTGGCGGAGAAGCAGGTAGACCACGACCTCGTGGCCTGGATCATGGACTACCTTACCGGCCTGTTAGACGTGGTGTTGAGCAACACCAGCGCACCCCAAGGAACCATTTCTATTCACCCTCTACACCTCGGACTTCCGCTCCAACACCGAAACGAGTTTAATTGTTCTGATGCTGCAGTTTGGCACATTTATTTTGTATGCATTTATTTATTTTTCTTTGTTATGATGCAATATTATATTCTATTTTATGAATGCGTTTATTTGAAATGTTCAACTACGCACTGTGTTTATTGTGCAATGTATTTCAAGACATAAAAATGCCCTACTTTCAATGCACATGTGAAAAGAGCCGGAATGTACATCACTAGCATACTGTGCAGGCATTTCTGGTCAGATGCAGAGTGTTGGGACAGCACCGCCCCCACCCCAGAGTCCAAGGCGTCTACCTCAACCACAAACTGTTGTGAATCAGCACCGGAGAAGAGGCAAACCATCTCTTTAGCTCACTTCCAGAGTCCAAACGAGCGGGGTTGAAGGGGAGGTGATTTGAGTAAGAGGATCTGCCACACGACTGTAATTCAGGATAAACAGGTGGTAAAAGTTGGTAAAACCCAGGAAATGTTGGAGCTGTTTCACTGTGGTGGGCCTGGACCACTCTGCCGCTGCCTGTATCTTCTCCGGATCTGTCTTCACCTGCCCACAATAATGTACCCTGGGGAAAAACGTGACCCGGGAATCTGACCGGCCCACCCTCCAGGGGGCGGGGATGAGGAGGCAGCAGCTGCCTGAAAAAAATTCACGTTATTTGACAAAAAAGTATGCATTTTAACATCTTATTGTACCATATTTCCCATAAAAACACTGATGATACTATTAGTTTACATCAAACCAATTAGCCTACAACAAAATGATTATAGTGTATATGTAACATACAAGCCCAGTGGCTATATGCATCTGTGATTTTAACAGATGTTCATTGATCATTGATGCAATACAATTTGGACCCACCAATTTGCCAGGCTAGACACCTGGAATTAAACTATACTGCCTGTACCCATAATTAACCACTAGAGGGCAACAATAAGCCATTTAAAAACCCTGGCAACTACCCCATAGAACAGTCCTCACGTTTTGTTTCCTTGCAGGCTGGAATTTGACACAATTTAAGGATCGTTTCTCCTGACTAATGTTTCTATTGGCGATCCATCCACATCTACTGCATATCTGGCAGTAGTTATAGTTTGGAGCTGATATGTTACCTCAGACTCTTGATGACTTACAGCTATTCAGCCAACCATGTGTTCCATACTGTACAGTTTAAATGTAACTGTACTTTACAGTAAACGTGTGTATTGATAAGTGGGCCAGTACTCACCGGTACACAGTACTGGCACTTCGAAATTGCATTCTTTGACATACCATGACTTTTTCTTGCACACCGATACTCACAAGCTGCTGGTACTCTTTTCTGCCCTCTCCCAATCAGGTTCTCTACTAAACTGCATTACCCAGGGGGCACTATGTGACGCAAGTTGGCTCACTTGTTCCCGCTCTCCCATGTAGGCCTAGAACCAGAGGTGACGTCACCTGAGCAGTAACCTACCTGTGTGGAAATGATGGGATCATCTATGTCACCTGAGAAGGGCTACAGGTATCTTCTTGGCAAATCCATCAGAGTGGCATAATTTGCACCACACACTATAGCTAGTATAGATAGTAAATTGTTTTTGACTCTAATAATTGAAATGGTTGTCCTCTTGGTTAGATACATTTATGTTGTGAACATCAGCAATATGTCCTAGTATATTTTATTCACTGTAGAAATCCAAAATGTAATACACAAGCCAACATGTGGGGAGTACCGGCACTTTTTTTCCACTTCAAGCACTGGTATTGATACAAATGCAGTGCATATGTACATCATTAATAAGGTATCCTGGGACAAGACCATTTGTTTTTTGTGCAATTTATGCAGGACTTACTAAAGGAGATCCTGCACACTATAGGGGGTGTTGACGTCCATTATTATTCCACACTTGTGTGCCCAGGTTGCGGCAGAGCAAAATTGATATAAGACCCATTGTGCTACTGATTAATTGCTATTAGATGTAGAAAGTGTATATATACCAGTATTCTAACCAGTATATTATCAGCAGTAACACTTTTTTGTATTATTTTTTTACCACGGACAATGCACATTAATCTACAAATCAGTTTCCACATCAATGTAATGTGCCATTTAGCTTGTGAGCTAATTTTCATCTGTAGTCCCTGAGATATCTCAGACAGTGTAAACAAGCAAATGAGAAGCCCCGCACTGAATTCATCCTTTACTTGGCAGATTTTGTGTTAAGATGTACTTTTTTTATAGTTTGAGAATGATTACTATCAATGGCTGTTCAATGGGCAGCACTGTAGTGCCAAGCTATGGTAACTTATATGTTGGTTATTTGAATAAATTGTTATATGATCTACGGTGGCCCTGAGGGTCACATTTCAGAAAACATAACATTTCACAACTACAACGATTTTTCAGAAACACAACTACATTTCAGAAATGTCACATTAAAATAATAATAAATATACCAGTATTGACAGTAAATATTTGTTATGAAATCCTCCAACTGCGATTTGTCATAGGCCAATCACTTCAACATGAATAGGCAATAATCAAACACTAAGGAAAACAAAGATTATTTTCTAATGTTCATGTAGCATTGATGTTGAGTTAAAGAAAGCTTCAGAAAGTCAGAATTTGAAAATAAATGTGATATTAACATAATCTGATGCATGAATATCAAGTTTGTATAAATCGCGGGACAAGCCTGCTAAATAAATCTGTACGTTTCTCTCTCTTCTTAATTTTGTTAAATTGGTATCTCATAGCATTTGGCAAACATGGTCATAAACATGTTAAAAAATACTTATTGTTACAGTAGGTCACAATAGTACATCATGGTTGATGTACTAAAATGATGGACTTTACAGATTGTTGCCCGTTTTTGAAATGGTATATTTTGTTACGATTGCAATATCTTCTTAAATGTTAAGCATGCTTCTTGTGTACAGTACATATAATATTGATATTTATTAATGACAGAAAATGGACACTGTTCTGAACGGGGGCGTATTGCCCTGGGTTACCCTTAGTAATTGTATTTTTCATATTCATGATCTCTATTAAATCATATAGCACTGATGTCTCTTGTTAAAGAACTTTTGGGCTTGTTGTATTGCGCTTCTCTTCCGGTAGTATTGCGGTGTCTCTTTAAAGGAAGGGGGAGTGTGGACGAGGGACAGAGGAAAGAGATGAATAGAAGGCACTAGAAACAACCACCATGACCAAGTGCGCTGTAAATGTAGGACAAAAAATCGATTGGAATATAAACGGATCATCAAGCGACATATTCGAAGGAAACATATGTGCCTTTCTTGATTCCAATATTTTTAAACATGGTGTCACATGCGATCATGGGAAAACAGGGGAAGTGTTTTTCCTCCCAGACATTTCTTGCATTTTGAAATGGAAAAGAAGAGTGACAATAATGTCTCTTTTTAAATCCATTCCTCTTTTATTTTTCTCTGAATTTCAATGATAGGCATTGTATAATTCACGCTTACCCACCGGAGCCATTTGGGTTCTTCTCCTTGGGAAGTGGGGACGCCAGAAAAAAACGAAAAAACGGGGGGGTGGGGGGAACGACCAAATCCAGTAGCTGCCTTCTTGGTGGTGCCTGCAGTTGCTTGGCAATGTCCTGTTCTTTCTCAGGAAAGACTTGCAGACAGTAGCGGAAGACCAAGCGGGGAAATGATGCATTTAAAGCTAGACGTGTGCTGCATTCGGGGAGATTCGGCAGTACTAGTAGCTAAAGCAGAAACCGCGAGTGCGGAGGGCCTGGGAAGCACCCACCCCCTCTGTCTCCTCTTTTTCATCCCTCCCTGCAGGACCATGCTTGCGTGAGGGATGAGGCTGTGCACAGGGACACCAGGCCAGAGCTGCGGCCTACTTCTTCTCACAAGAGCTGGGCGGTCGACTGCACGATCTGTGAACACATTGCCACCATCAAATCAGCGTCTTTGGTAGGCAGCTCCCTCTCGCCACCGTTTGCATAAGAAATGTATATGTGTGTGTGTGTGTGCGTGTGTGTGTGTGCGTGCGTGTTGGGGTGTCTGTGTTCTCAGCTGTACATCTGTAGTCATGGCAACCAGATCCTGTTAATGGATGTAATTTGTTGGATCCTCTGTTTGCCGCTCTTCCTCTGCTTTTATTGTGTGCATTGCATTTATACGTTTCCCATATAAATATCTGCCTCTTGTGTTATTTTATGAAAACATATATTTTCCTTTTGTCATAGATTTCTAACCTCAAATAGTAGGCTTGCAGATTATGCTTAACTACCTGATAGTGATAGACAGATGTTACTTTTTCATCAAGAAGGGTACTGAAATTATTGATGTATTGATCGATATTGCTTGATTGTAGTATTAGTTGATTCTTTGCATTGATTAAACAAGCATATACATTGGATTAATCAGCAAAGCTGACTGACTTCACATATATTGTGTGATAATGGATTAATATTGTATTAGTGTTAATACTATATCATTTACTAATCTTCATCATGTATTTGGCTTATTATGGCTGTATAAATTCATTCAGTGCTGTTATAGTATTAGCAAAGCAGTTCTTATGAATTGTTGCTAAATGTTCTTGTTGAAAGAAACATTGCTGTACCACTGTACTGTGTGTGACCACAAGGCCATGGCCCCTGACTTCACTAGATTACTGTTAGCCTCTGCCTGTTCTCTCACTTCCTGCTTCCTGTGTTCCTATGTCCAGGTCCTCAGGTAGATCCAGGAGCATGAGCAGGACTTTGAGCTGCGGGAGCAGATGTCTGGGTATAAGCGCATGCGGCGGCAGCACCAGAAGCAGCTGATCGCCCTGGAGAACAGGCTAAAGGCTGAAATGGATGAGCATAGGCTCCGGCTGCAGAAGGAATTAGAGACACATGCTAACAACACTTACATTGAGCTGGAAAGACTGGCCAAACGCCACACTGCTCAAACAGACAAAGAGGTATAGCCTCAATAGCAGGTCTTCTTTAACGCTATGAATGAGGTGGTCACGGGAAGTGATTTAATTAACTTAAGGTCAGACCGTGTCTGTACAGACATTTTTGGCAGTCATGTCAGATCGTAGCAAGATATTGACTTAGATCAAAAAAGAGTGCGAATTGAAATATTTCAATGTCCACTCACAGATGAAGTCAGCTGCAGCTGAGGAGAGGAGGATCCAGCAACAGATTGTTGCTCAGCAAAAGAAGGAATTGACTACCTTCTTAGACAACCAGAAAAAGGAGTACAGGCTTTGCAAAGAGAAGATCAAAGAAGTAAACACAATGTTATGAACACATGCAGTACATTTATGTCTGATAAGTTCTATACAATAGTCAATGTGCATTATTGAATGGGTTGTCTTCAGATACTACCCCCATTTATTCTGTTAATTCTCTTGTGTTTGTGTTTGCTGTTTGTATGCGGGTGTGTTATAGGAGATGAACGAAGACCCTACTACACACAAGGAGGAGAAGCAGGAACGTCTGTCCAGGCACAAAGAAACGATGCAAAGCTCTCAGGCTGAGGAGGAAGCCCATTTGCTGGACCAGCAGAGGCTGGTCTACGACAGGAGTTGTAGGGCCCTCAAACGCCGGACATTGGTCAGGAGGCATGAGTTTGAACAGGAGCAAATGCGAGAGGTAATGTGCTTTTCTCACATATCATTATGCAAAACGTAGAGAAACCAGACTAAGCTCTAAAAGAGGTAATCCTATAATTTTAACAGTAACTAGAGTGGGCACCGATATGGAACATTCCAAATCAAATCAGTTAGATTCCACAGATAAGACACAGAAAGGACAGTACTACTAAACTAATAACACTATTAAATCTGTCCAAGAGCTGTAAGAGGTGATACAATAAATGTATTGTTCTGAGCCATCACCCTGCAGACCTAGTTCACCCCAACCACATGAAATACACAATAGGAGCTTAATATGCCTATTTGTTCTGTTGGGAAAGGCTCAGAGGAGACAGGGAGTTAGTTGTTTGAGGTTCCAAGTTGTTTTGTTTTATTATTCAGAGGCTAAACTAGTATATGTTGTATACATTTCTATATGAATATTGGTCATGTCAAATCAAATCTATTCCTTAAAATGCTTTTTAAATATTATTTACAAAGTGCTTTGTCACAAAGGGCTGTACAGAGCAAACAAATTAAATGTCGTCACACAGATTTGGCTTTGGGGTTCAGTCAGGAGATGTAATATCACTTTTTTCGTACAGTTTTAACATACAAAATCTCCATGGGAATAATGCTTTTATGGAAATTAGCTATTTGCTATTTGTTTGCATTAGCCGCGTTTTATATTTCAAATGGGTAACCAAGTACTTGGATAATTGTTTACATCCCTAGTCCATCCGTGTGTGTGTGTGTGTGTGTGTGTGTGTGTGTGTGTGTGTGTGTGTATGTGTGTGTATGTCCTTGTGTGCCTGCACCTATGTATGCACTGTGTTTGGATGTGAGAGAACTTTGAGGCAACACCATGGCAGACCCAGGATTTCAGATGACCCATTTGCAGGGGAGGGAAGGGAGGACAAGTAATGGCTCGTAAGGTGGGAATTATGATAGACCATATGCTGAATAAGCAGGTCTGGAGTCTGGACTTAAACATTGAGATTCCCTGAGCATGATTCCCTGACATTTACAGGAAGCTGGTTCTAAAGGAGGAGTCCCATTAAGAGAAAACTCTGCCCCAAGCTGATTTATTTTAAATACCAAGTATTCATGAATGCTGTGAGTGGAGGGTTCAAGTGAATTCAAGGGAGTAAGTCAATATGGTATGCCTTGTAGATTAGAAATAGGTCTTTGTAATTGATTTGTTCTAAAATGGTGTGTAATGAAGAGAGACTAAGACAAGGGTAATGTGATCATGTTTGCTGTTTTCCAAATTTGCAAGCCCTGGCCAAGTTGAACAAGTTCAATGTTTTTGAGTGTGGAGTTGAAACAACTAGAGAATACTGCATAGCAGTAACCTATTTTAGATCAAATAAAAGCATGGATGAGTATCTCTGAGTCAGAGGAGAAGGTAATGCTCTTGATCATGGGGATGTCTATTAGATGAAAAGATAATATAAATTTTACATAACTGTACAACCAGTGAGATTGAGGAAGGGGTTTGATACATGAGTTCTATGGTGCCAAAATTATCATTTCAGTTGTGTCAGCATTTAGGCATAAAAAGTTAATTGTCATCTATCTTTTGATATCTAGAATGAAGGATTCCATGTTTTGAACTGTGTTGTTTGACCAGGTTTTATTGCAAAGTAAAGTTGTATGTCATCTATATATGTGTGAAAGGACACCACATTTACGGATAATATTACCAAAGGGAAGCATGTAAAGTGAAAAAAGAAGAGGACCTAAGACTGAACCTTGGGGGACACCAAAATGAACCTTAGAACACGCAGAAGGATTTGCCATGAACTATGCCAAATTGGAGTCTATCAGGGAGGTATGAACGGAACCAGTCAAGAGCTATGCTGCGCAGGCCAACAAGATTTTCTAAGCGGTCGAGAAGAATTTCATAATCAACTGTATCGAATGCAGTGCGCAGACCAACCAAAACAAGTACTGATTCAAGGCTCTGGTCGTTCATGCTTATGTTAACTGATACCAGTATCGTATTGGTGTCCACCACTAGTAGTAAATCATCCAGTAAGCCTCATAGAAAGATGGAAAGCAGAATATGTGTGTGTTTGTCATTAAAATGCATTTAATAAAGATCCTGTCCCAGGAGCTGAACAAGAAGAGGACCCAGAAGGAGATGGAACATTCCCTGATGATCCGGCAGGATGAGTCCACCCAGGACCTGGAGCGCAGGCACCTGCAGATGCTGCAAAGGCTACGTGTGGAACTCATCCAACTGCAGCACCAGACAGAGCTTGAAAACCAGGAGGAGTACAATGGTCGACGGCAGAGAGAACTACACAGGAAACACACCCTGGAGCAGCGGCAGCAGCCCAGAAACCTCAAGGTGCATGGAACTTTCACTTCGACTAGTCAGTCAATGCTACACATTACCATTGTTCCTTAGACCACGTTGAATGTAAGTTAGTGAGTCAATATCCAGTAAAATGTTTTAAAACCTTGTTTATAATAGGACCATTACATGTTTCATGACATTAAAGAACAACAATTAACAGGATTACATAATGTCCCCCTCAACTAATACTAGTCCACTCTACTTTTCTGTACTTCTGACATTCAGTTTGAGGGAAATGTACAGATTCTAAATCGCCCAGTACAAACGATGATTATTAAGGAACATTAACATTGAATTATGTCACCACCAGAGTTGCTTAATCCAAAACATTCCCAAGCTATCCCATGTCAAACAAACATCAATATCCTCTGCTCCCTTCATCTATTAAGTGAGAATATTATTTTGAGCTACTGGGGAAATAATTGAATCACTTATGCAAACTGAAATGTTCAAGGGCATTGTAAAATATTTGTAATGCTGATATTCACTGAAAGTCTAATTCATATACACTGAAATGGTAGTCTGAGAACCAGGTGAAAGTAGAATGCATAGTTTGGTTCTCAGGTAATCAGTACACAAGACAAATCACACTATCAGCCAAATTGAGCTGCCCCTATGTTAATTGAAAGGGAGTCATATGACTCTGGCATACAGTATATTGTAATACAATTATTGTGGTCACATTTATTTAAATCAACAACAATAATTTGTTTTATTCCATACATGGATGACTGCCCAAAAATTGAAATGTGTTGTCAATGCCCCTGATGTTTGCATGATGATGACTACAGTTTCACCTGGTCCGTGGACTACTCTTGCAATGTACAAACATGAAATTTCCATTGAATATCAGTACTGAAATAATTTCCCCATGCCCTAGGGCCTAGGCCACTTCAGGTTCATTATTTTAGTACAAGCACTGCCTACATTGTGTTGATGTTGTATGGGTCTTTCCAAAGAACTAAACCATGCATTACATTGGTTCTTAGACGTAGGCTAAAGAACCATCTGAATATAACATGAAAGAATAGGACATTAACATTTCTTTCTGTTTTAACCCTCTGAAGATGCTGGAGATGCAGATTAAGAAACAGTTCCAGGATACATGCAAGGTGCAGAACAAGCAGTACAAAGCTCTTAGGAACCATCAGCTGGAGGTCTCTCCCAAAGGCGAGCATAAGGCCATTCTGAAGACCCTAAAAGAGGAGCAGACACGCAAGCTGGCTGTGCTGGCTGAGCAGTATGAGCACAGCATCAACGAGATGATGGCTTCACAAGCGGTACGAGGATCCTGAAGCACCTTGTAATGAATAGCAAAAGTGGGCCTCATTTATCAGTTTGTTTGTGTATTGTTGTATATTTGTGTGTAAAATACAGTTGTGCTCACATCAGCCTAACGGAAACAGTAGCAATATGTGTAATGCTGTTGTCTTGTTAAACCCCAAATGTGTTTAAATGTGCATTCATTTGCACAACAAATTTATTGATAGACATTAACATAACATGTACACTTATCTCCATATAGGGAATATATTGTGGCCACTTTAAATTGTTGTGATTGGTGGACAGTGGACCGAGTGCAAATAATTGAAGTGAATGCCATGTTTATGATGACCGGTACAAAATGACAGCCGTCTGAAGTTGAGAGGTATTAATGATATCTACAGTGTTGATTGTTATAGTGTTTGCCTACTGTGCAAATGTTTCGATAAAACAAAAACATCTAGTTACATGAAATCGTTACCACTTCAATGAGTAACTGTATTTAAATGAAATTAAAACAATAATTAAACAGGAAATCGGCTTAGGCCTACTTTTAAAGTTGAGCGCAAGGCCTAAATAGTCTCTTAGAGCATTCTGATAGAATTAGCAATGGTTAACAGTTGGAGAGAAATACTGATGCTGGGATTGCAATGCTAAGCATGTGAAGAAATTGAGATTATAAACAAGTCTAACGGTCTAAACTCTTTGACACTTCACTAATATGCAAATAATGTTGCTTATCTAGTCAAATATTCACGATGTATGCCCTGAGAATTCTATTTTATGTTCATACATATTGATATATTGCAAAACATATACATGTAGATGTCATTAATACTGATATGGACTACGCAGTAACTTCCTTTTGCGATGAATGAGTCTGTTCTCACTTACCATTGCCTGTCAGCACAAGCAGAGACAGTGCTACCATTCAAGCTAATTCAAGAGCTGAAGGACTGTATTTCTTCCAGCGTAGTCTGTTTTACCAACTTCAGCTCCATTACGCTCACCTCCCTAAATTCACTCCAAACATTACAACGGCAGCTGAGAGGTCACAGAGAACAGGGCTCAGCATATGGGTCACAGCAGCGATGCTACAGATGTCATTCATGTTACTATAGCTTCATCTCAGAGAGGGTTTTTATGGATTCCGGCATCCAGTAATCCTGTGTCTGGGGGCCTTGTAACCAATCGAGTTATTTCAAAGATGATCAAGCCGAAGGAGGATTAACTTCCAACTGTCTGCTCATCTCTTCCTGGAGATCAGAGAACCTGAATCTTTCAAGTTCCCGGGGACCACCATCACCAGCACCCTCAAATGGGATGAGAACATTTGCTTAATCAAGAAAAACCAAAAGAGTATGTTCTTGCTGCAGTAAATGTGGAAGCTCAACATCTGGTCCAATTTTAGAGATCAATAACCAAAACCACACTCACATGCTCTATCGCTACTATCAGTCTAGTACAGTTCTGTGTTTTGCACTGACTGTCAGCAGGCTTTTACCAAGGAGCTGCAAGAAACTGGGATGAATAAAAGGGCAGGAATAATTTACACCAACTCTGCCCACTCACTAGACCAACTGTTCTAAAAGCCTTCTTCTGGAAGATGGTACTGGTGCATTAAGATCAAGTCCGCCAGTCACCTCAACAGCGTTTTCCCATGAGCTGTCACCTCTTTCACATCTGGACATCTCACCTTCCAATAGCATTTCTACACATTTACTGTTGATATTTATTCCCATGCTATTTATCACAACCCGCGGCATTTTCACATATACCGCGTGACTGACAGTGTCCGCACAACAAGGCTGTAAACAAGGGTGGCAGGAATATACTGTACATTCTCCAATGCTCATAATTGATCTGATTATATTCTGTATAACTTCACACAGTACACTGGACCACTGTACTACCGGACACTCCGTACACTTCCCTCTATAGCTGAAACCAATTTGTATGCCATGCTGATTGAATCCAGATACTAATGAATTATGGATTGTTGCATAGGTATATGCATAATAATAGGTATATTCTACTTGTACTGTATGTGACGTTCATGTTTTCCTTGCACCATATTTCTGTGCCACTGTTACAAAGAAAGATTCCTGTACATTTATTGTACTTCATGATTAAAGTGATTATGTCCCTACCAGAGGAGTGAGTTTAACCGACTTCTTCAACTTCAGTACATTCTCTAACAATCTCTCTTATGATCTCTAAAACGTTGATAAATGCTACAATGCTCGTGTAAATGTTGTGTACGGTGATTCAAGAAATGTTTGTATGCTGTTTGATAAATGAGGCCCAACACAGGCTTGTTGTTAACGTGTTTGTAACTGCCTCTGTCTTGCCTGGTCTCTAGATACGTTTAGAGGCAGAGCAGGAAGCAGAGTGCCAAGCTCTGAAGCAGCAGCTGAAGCAAGAGATGGAGCTCCTGGACGCCTACCAGAGCAAAACCAAGTCACAGACGGAGACCCAACACGAGCGAGAGCAGCAGAAGCTTGAGCAGAAGGTCTCCATACGCAGAGCCCACCTTGAACAGAAGGTTGGTTTAAGATTGATGCCACACTTAAATCATTTAAATAAGTGCCACACAGTGTCATGTTGTATCAAATGACTTCAGTATAGACAGACAGATTAAAAAATGACTTGAAGATAGATAGATATGTAGACAAACACCTTATATGATGACGAGAACCGATTGGGTAGCACAGTTTGTTGGAGTTTTTAACCATTTTAAAAAGATGAGCTTTAATTCCGTCACCGTCATTTAACGTAATAAATGCCACACAGTACATAATCCGTTTCGATTACAGATTGAAGAAGAACTGGCCTCACTTCAGAAGGAATGTACTGAAAAGATCAAGCACCTGTTTGAACGCCAGGAAAGAGAAATTGATGCTTTTGATGGAGAC
>OMOT01052546.1:0-10813 GCA_900312575.1 Acanthochaenus luetkenii
ATCTGCTTCTTCTCTCACTACAATATTCCAATCATATCTTTAAGCTAAAGACGTCTCCTTGTTAGAGAAAAACTTATTGTCAGACCTATGGTCTGTTCTCAAGAGTGTTCCTAACTGACCAAAAGACAGGACAGAATGTAATCTGCTATCTCAGAGAACATTCCTGACGTAGCCCAAATGCGTACGAAGATGTCGTCAGCACATTCGTGGAATGGTCCGTCACCCATGGACCAATAAGGAGCACACAAGTTTCAGCCAATGACATTCATCAACTGTTGTTTCTATATAAACCCTGTCCTGTCAATACAGGGTGTCCTCTTCCTTACTGCTGTTTGGAAGAGACCCGTACGTACGATTCTTATTTCATGTCGATTTCTCATTAAACCTTTACTGCGATTGGCAGTAATAATCTAACAGCTCTAAGGTCTGATCCTTCTCTCCCTTTTACTTCAAACGAACATCCGACATATCTCAAACCAATCCAGACAAAATCACAGTTTTTACCTGTGGTGCCTCCTTTGAAATCTCTGTGATGTCTTACTACTCATTTTATATATTCATTGAGCAAGAGTTGTCTAGACATTTGGGAGGGTGAGACTGCCATATTGGGATAAATACTGATGTATAGTATATATTTGCAAAACTTTTCTCAATAATATTGTATTATTGTACTTTGTATTATATTTTAATTTACAGCATGTTTCACATGCTTTCACATATTAATGGAAGGCCTTTTTTTAATAGAATATTCTTGAAAGTCTGATAGGCCCTCAACTTACTCCAATACTTGATTCATGTCTTTTTATTCAGAGGTATGAATGATTTTGACATTTCAGTGCCCTAAAGGGTTCTATTTCATCTCTTTAAATCAAATTACAATTCTCAATAAATTACAATATCAAATTACAATATTAAAGGTGTCGCAGAAAACAATGAGAGTCATGGTATTATTCCATCGTGGCCTAATGTAACGTTCATAATACTGTGCAAGAAAGGTTTTGCAGGTTTTTTGGCTAGAGTCTTGCGCTGATGTATATACGACGTGAAAGTTCACATTTGTTGAACTTTGAACCCGCCATGCGTTGACCTTGAGAGCGCAATAATAATATATCATGAGTCCAGCTCTCTCCCCCTGCCAACTTTACTTTGATGCACTCTACTGTACCTTTCATAGGCTGAGCTCACAATAGCAGACTGACTGTAATGTGTGTAAATTGCAGTCGACCTAACAAATCAACATGGAAAAACAGCAGAACAAAAATGTAATAATGGGACTGAAAAACGAAGAGAAGAAAAAATTAAAGTTCCTGATGCAGATTTGACAAAAGGCAAAAAAAGTATTAATTAATTTGTTTGGACTAGAACTGACTGCAACATGCGTCAATTCTGCCAACACTAACTTGCAGCAGCATAGTGTTGCCACATACAGTATGTAGCTGGTAGTGCTGCCTTCATGTACTGTCAGAAATATCAGAGTTATGAGTTGAGCACACATGAACGATATAAACAAGACGGTAAATATGAAAGGGAAAGTCCGGATGTTGAATACAAATGAATCAGCCCGTATGTAAAATGTCAACTTCATTTGACAGATTCTAAAGGGTTAGGGTCATTCTTCCGATGCATTTTTTTTTTTCAGTTTTGGAAATAAAACAAATGGTAGCAAATAAACTATTCTGGACATGCCAGCTTTTCATTTATCAGTCCATGGTTAGACTCATCCCTCATTCTTGGATGGATGTCCCACACTGGCCTCTCATATAATAATAAAATCAAATAAAAGACAGGACATTAGATTTCAGAATAATTCATGGTTTTCATAAAAATCGAGCAGCCTATGGCCGACTAGTGGCCCGGCCCAAAGAGTATTTGCTCTTTGCGGATTTGGCCCCAGGTGAAACCTATTTGATGACCTCTGGCTTAGATTGTTTGTTGACAACCCTGATTTCCATGCCTGAGTAAATCTGGGTAATTAAACTACGGGGGCTTGTGGAAAACTGAAGGTTGCCACAGTGATCTGGAAATTGATAGGAACAACTAAGAGACAGGAGCAAGAGAAGAGGAAAATCCTGAGTAAGGCCATGATCATATAGGATACTTTTTTCAGTTGTTTTCAATGGGTTGTTTGCAGCAGGCAGCAGACTATATCTTAACTCTAGACTTTGTGTGCATTAGGTCAATGTGATAAGAGCTCTTGAAATGGGAACTATCAAGGTGGAGCTCTTGGACCAGATGATAAAACTGTCAGTGCTCTGCTCTCCGTAGGAGGACGTCATGTCCATCATCTGTTTCAGAATGGTCTCTTCATCCTCTTCTTCAACAGCAATTGCAAACGTTATATTGTTATATTGTTTTGGTTTTTTATTTGATTTGGTGGTTGATAGTGGAGTGACAGGAAAGATTGGAGAGAGAGAGGGGGATGACATGTGACAAAGGTGGGCCGGATTTGAACTGGGTATGCGCATTAGCCAAGTGAGCCACCAGAACGCCCCACTCCACTTTTTCTTTCAGCAACGTTATCCCCTTTGCTAATTCGGGTTAGCTAGCTAACACTAATTGGATAGCTTACAATTTGTTGCATAGCAACCAGAATGATGTAGCTCTCCCTGCGCCCTTTGATCCGTGGCTCTCTCTGTTACTAGCTTTGCGTTTAACCATGCAATACAAAAACTCCTGATCACAGCCTAAAAGAGCAAGTTGAGGTGCCATGACTTGAGTTGTGCCCCAGGCTTACCCAGAGGCTAGCAGAAACCCTGTGCAATCCACATCCTCCAGCCCTGAAAGCCATTATTATCAGTGGGTGGGGTTGTTCCTGCGGTTGAACAGAAAATCCTGATCCAGCATAACCAGGGTTACACTGTGTGTGGTCTCTCAGACTATTAGTATTATTATCATTTCCCTCATTCTGTTTATGCTTCATATGACCTGTGATCAGTGAAGGGATCTGTGGCATTACCTCATAATAATTACATGTAATTAATGTATATACAAGATCACAGATTCATCGTAAAGCGAATTGCAATATTTCACTTTCATTTTAAGATGTTCATAGTTTTTCATTTACACCATAGATGTGATTCTTTACTGAATAATTTAGCGGCTTGGGCTTAGTTTTGAAAATGTAAGCAGTGTCAAATAAAACAGGCGTTGCAAATTATTGAATGAATGATGTACAGAAGGCTTTGTATTTGTGGCTGCATAGCCATAGCATTGTTGACTGATAGTAGTAGTAGTGGTATTAATTTATTTTGGTTCTCTTTGACAGTTTTGCAGAATGTATACTGTACATAGAAATAAATAGCATTAAGGGGCACACAGTTCAACAATCAATAATTAATATGTTGCCGTTTGTGGTGCTGAAATTCCATACATGAGGAAGGGCAGAGAGGTTCCTCATCTGCCCCTTGTGGAGCAAATACACCTCATTGTCTCACAGTGAATGACCTGCTCCTACAAATAACTATCTGTGACTGTGTCTGTTTCCTCCCGTTCTCGCCAATTACTGCCACCCTCAAGAGCACCTGTCTCCTCTCACCATTCTTGCCGAGGCGTTATCTCAACCCTTGATTTGTCAGCCATGAGATTTACAATAGACAGTATAGATTGGGAGAGATGTGTCATTCTTTGAAGAAAGGGAGGCCGGCAAACCTAAACAAGTGATGTTTTTAAGGGAGAATACAACAAAGCAATTGAAGACAGGGGGCTTTCTGATGGTGAATGCCTCAACAATCCAATACCTCTTTGTGGAAAAAGATTTTTTGTTATAATGTTTTATTCAACAAAATATTACCGGTGCTGCCATTGCAGTAGAATTTGATCCTGAAATGAATTCATGCCGTTATCAGATAAAGAATACTAGGAAAAGAAAACAGAGAAATCTTCAAAGCAACAAATGAATCCTTGGTAATTAAAGGTATTGCAGCGTCAGTCCTCCAGGCAGTCGTGTATAGAATACTAACTGACGCCCTGGACTGGCTCATCCTACCAATCAAACAGAAAATGGTCTCTGCTGGTGATTAGCTGCCTTCTGCTGCATTGATTGTGAACTGTGTGCTCAATACAAGGTGGATGCTGTTTCCTTCTTTAGACTATATACAAAATGTCCCATTATGGTTGTGACAATGCGACGATGGCCTAAAGACGGCTTCACAATTACATACTTGACTGGCACCAATTTGTTTCCGCACTAATGCTTCCTGATTAGTGGCTCTAGCTGAAATAGATGATACGACAATCCTGTATAAGCTAAAGTTAACCTCTCGTTAATGAGTTACGCTAGCTCTTGCTGTTCGCCAGATAGGTTGGGACTATGAGGAACTCGGTATCAGGAAGGTGGTCTTGATATTTTGACGTTTTGTACATTTTCATCACATGGAAAAGAACGAAATTTTTGCCTGCCCAATTAGATTGAAGACAAAATGCCATCTGACAAGCTTTGTTGAGGAACTTGCTCTTGCTCTGTATTTTTGAGAGTGGAGTAGCACACAAGACTAGAGGAGGCAAAGGAGAGCAGTGTATGAGTCAGCCGGCTCCCACATGAGTTCACATATACACTGCTGTGTTGCCGACAGACTGCAGCACTGTGACACGTCCACCTCTTCTCTCCTCTTCAGATTTCCTCCCGCTGAACATCTGCTGAGGAGGGAGAACTCGGTTCTTTAGCAGGGAACCAAGGCAAAGAAAAGAATGAAGAAATGAAATCATTGAGGTGTGCCTTATTGCACGACCTTCCCGTCAATGGAAAGGCCAATTAGAGCCATTCCCTTTGATTTGGCCATGGAGCTTTTGTGTTCTTTCATCTTCCAAGGCCTACTTGAGCTTGTTAAATGCATACGATTAACATTTTCAGCAAATGTATGTTGGGAAACATGGAGCCGAAAGCCTCGTTATTTGTATTATTGTTTAGTCTCGAAGTGAATCCTAAAGAGGCTTTGCATTTATGGCAGCCAATCATATGTCACGGTGTTATTAGTACACCATAACATTATTGTAGAAAATAGTATAATAACTCATGATAAGTTCAAAATATATATAGAACATATAACTATAAAGACAACACATACATACAGACATGCATTTCTGATTATTTATGAATACTTACATACCTTATACATACCTGCATAAATGCGCCCACATTTACACACACACTCACATATACACATACTGATCCGCCCATACACAGATACACACACACAAATACTCCTACTTCTATATGGTTATCTATACATATCCACTTACGTGTATGTACTGTATATACACATATATAGTACATACATACACACATATGATACAGTACATACAAGCACATACAGTACATAGATCCTCGTAAGTATTTAATAATTTGTATAAATTAGAATCTCTTTGGCCTTGTTTTTATCTACTTATTCGAAAAGAGTTGGGAGAATTATTTTCGGTAGCAAAATCTAATTCGATTATTATTTCCTTTAAGTCTGCTGCCAGCACGCACAATTAAATTAAATACACATAATGCCATTGATTGGGGTAATAAGGCATTACATTTGCCTATACACTTTTTTGCTATACTTCTTGCCTTTCTTTTTCTGCCGTAGTGCTGTTTGATTTTGCCATTATAATGTTCTTATGGTCTTCATATATTTGCATGAGCATTTCCTGTTCCTCCGTCGTGAAGTAAGCAGCTCTTTCTTTGGATTTTGTGCACTTATCCTGATTACTGAAGTCTGAAGTCTGGTTAACGCGACTGATTGAGCTCGACTCAGCCTTTGAAAAACCGACATAGCCTGACTTCAATCATCTGGTTAATCTAAGCTGGATAATAGGACATTAACTTGATTTAGTCTAACCACGTACGAGGAATGTTTGCTTTTTGTGGGTAAAGGCTGTAAGATTGTAAGACTGTGTTATTCCACAATCTGAGAAAGAATACCTGTGAAATGTCTCCGGGCTCCGGGCACAGTGCGGTGAGTTCAATCCTCTATGATGGATCAAGGTTGTGCTGAGAGTCTCCCACTGGACTGGATTTGATGGATTAGGGAAGACGGTCAGAAGGTGACAGTAATGTGACTTGGGAGGAGAACGGTAAGATGGCGGAACGCTAAAGCGAGTGAACATGCTAATATCTGTACAGTAATACATGTTTAAAGCTGTAAACAGGTGTCACTGGCACCAGATGCTCCTACTGACTGCTGGCAAGTTTGTCTGTGACATGTATTGATTGAGTTTCATCACTGGCTCTTCTATTGCCTCACTTTCCCAGCCCACCCAGTCTTGGCCGCCTGCCCAGTCTGCAGCAGCGTCCATGTCCAGTTGCTTTGCCTCAATCTCTCAAATTACAGTGGCTGCCTGCCTTTCTTTGGAAAGCCACAGCTCACCTTCAAAAACGTGACTTGGCTTCTCTAATGCCAACTACTCAATTAACAGATAATAACGAGTCCGTTTCATGGATTTTCTTGTGTCAATTCCTTTTCCTATTTCATGACAGTCTTATAACAGGTTAGATCTCTCAGTCTCAGCTATAGTGAACAGCTGATCGTATTTCTAAATATGACTGATATTTGTATTTCCCTACATAATCTTTTCATATTATTACTCATTCCAATGGAAGTGCTTCTTTTCTTCTTTTTTTTAAAGATGGACTGTCAGATTGATTTACAAATGCATCCAACCATCTGGAAATGTTGCATGGTGTACGTTATGTTGTTACATAGGCAGGGAAAACGGAATGATGTCATCAGGGCTGCCGACATGTTTTGGCTATTTGAAAAGCCCACAGATTGCATGCATTACAGCTATATAAAGAATATGTTCCTCCCACCTCCCTTAAAGGAAATATACATAAAATCCATTAAAAATGAATGTCAATTGATTGTAAGAGAAACATTGCTCTAGTAAAATTGCTTTATTTGGTTTTAGGCGCACTAGAGTGTGATCAAGGAAGGAGAGAAAGCAGAGTATAATGCAGACACATTCAGATATAGCAGTCTGCAGTCATGCAAAGAGACCAAGATGTTTAGTTTGAATTAGACAATTAGAAAATACTGGTATCCCAAATGTTTTAGCCTTGCTCCGTAAGAACAGTATGAAAGCAACATTTCACTTTGTTTCAACATCTTTTGTTCATGCACATCTCCATAAATTATTCTTCTAACCTGTACAAACAATATTAATTTGGATTTCTGTGTCCATGGTCATCATTTTTTTAAGAAGTAATTTTGTCTGTATCAACAGAAGTGAAATGTTGCCTGAAAGGAGAGCAGTCTTCTCTGTGTCTGGAGAGCATCACCAGAATACTAACAGCCATGCTTACTTGTACAGTATACCAATATTCCATTAATGTTTGTGATGCGCAAGTATTCTCTTAATGAGCGTATATAAATGCAATACCTAATTTTAAATAGCGTGGATAAGCACATGGCAAGAGAAACCCAAATGTAATTGCTATTGTTTTTTATAATCAGCAAATTAATAAGCCAATATTTCAGTATACAGGGATAGTTGCAATTAGGATACAAAGTTGCCTATCCAGATTACTATGTGAATCTTTGTGAAAGAGTAGTAAATAATTATCAGTATTACAGCTATTATCAACTAAATAAGAATGTGAGACATGTCATGTCTTGTCATACGAGCGCCACAGTTTCTTGTAATTACATTCACAACTTTGATACTTGCAGCATTGGCTCTTAAATAAATAAATAAATAAATGACATTAACAACAGTGTTTCCATAAGCGACGTGAAAATACTGCGGACATTTTGTGAATCACAACTTGGTCTCTGATTCTGACTGCAGCTTGTATGTCAGTACACCTCTTCCAAACCTTTTTATTTTGTCTAAAGACAAGGACTGGATCCTTAGTCTCTAAACAATTTAAAGCTTTAGGTTTTCAGTTGGCTATAATACATCAGTGGAATGCTTACAGAAAACAGAAAAGCATGTATAATTATTAAAGCATTGTTTCATCTCATTGGTACTATCTGCCGGTTTCTACTTTCCTACAATTTTTTGTGTCTTTTTTTAATTAATTTTTTCTAGTCAGTGGGTCTTTAGGGCAGCAGGTGAGGTTTACTTCAAAAGACCTATAATGCCTTGAAACAAAGTGTTTACTGTCTCCACGTATCATGAAATCATGAAATCATCCTTTATAGAAAACCCACTGCACTTGCTCAAAGACCACCACAATGTAATTCTAACAAACATTTTCACATCATCCTTACACATCCGCCAATAGAAATAAGAAAATAAAAAATAACTTTATGGGGAATATGGGTAAATTATTTAAAATCATTATTATAATTACTGTTATCAGATCTAATAATAATAATAAACATTTAAAAAAGAACATACCATTTGTTTTGGCAAATTTCCCTGTACACAGCAGGCGGAATAAAAAAAAGAAGAAGAAGGGGGAGAAATGAATCTCTCCAAACACACACCAACAAATGTTTTCCATTTGAAAAAGGTAGAAATCTAGTTTAACCACTACACACTTCACACTACAAAAAGCAATTATTTTTAAGGTCTTCCATATCAAATACACTTTTTTTTGGTATCACATTTGTTTCACACCTTTCAATACTGTAAGAAACTAGGATGAGAGGAAGTGCCTCTGTCAGACTTCAATACTGCAGTGCTTTTGAGTAAACCTTTAACACTCATTAAGGGTTAATGTCAACCTTGAGGACAATAAAACCTTGAGTCAACCCACTCTTTGGGTCCTTTGAATGTTTTCTGTTCTGGGATAGGAGGAAAAGCCATGGCTGAAACCCTGGTTCAAAGCTTTAATTTCACTTTTCCCCCCCATATAAAATTAGATAATCCACTTATTTTAAACTGGTTGTGTTGTTTGGTCGATTGGGTAACCAACTAATATCAAAAAACTATTCCAAAAAAGAGCCTTAAAGCTACATTTCAGGTTCCTCCTCAAAGCTACTGCCCTCAAGGTTCACATACTGTCAGCCATTCACACATGTGTATTATCACACTTACACGCATGTTACTGTGCTTTGGTTATGAGGAGGTGTCATCAAAGGTAAAGACTATGAATGTTAAAAGTAGAGGTATTTGGTTACATATTTCTCCAAGACAGCTAAATATTTGGCAAAAATGCAACTACTTTTAAAGAGAAAGCAAGTATTCCTTTTCATATTAACATAGAAAATCTCCTTGAAAATATATGACATTTTCATTTGGTCAGTCTTTAAAGGTTCAATGTTATAATCAACAAAATAAGAGTTCCGTGTTGAAGAGGTAGACTGTTCTAAACAAAAGCATTGGAAATTCATCTTGAAAAAATGGTAATTAAATCATGAGAACATTTTTGGCTTAGGTTCAGTTAAAGCACTTTCCATACTGGCTACCCCTCATAAACAGGAACAATCTAAAATTCTAAGCGAATGTAGTTTCTCTTAAAAGGATATTATGAAGGAAACTAAAGAAAACCATCAAAATGTTTACATCTTTGGGTATCATTAAGCTTGGTTTTCATATATTTTTTTGGATAGGCTGACAAGGTAAAACGTGCTCTGTCCGTGCACTCGGGCAAGTATCACCTTCAAATGCTCTAGAAACATTTTCAGCCGCCAACTCAGCGTCATCAAGTTCCCATGGTGACTGATTTGGCATCTGGAGAGTTAACTTGGCAGCATGGTCTAAAACAATCACCTATTTGGCTAACCATTTAAATGCCATCACGTTTGTGCAGAAAAAGCAAGCATCCCATTAAACGTCTTGTTTCCTTTGATGGACGTCATAGAAAAAAAACAGAACACATCTCTTATCCAAAGGGTTCGAGAAGCATTCTTTGAGGTCCACGTTTTCCATGAGGTACATTCACTGCACAAATATGTCTTTGGAGATGGACACTTATGAATCAGTGGTTTTGAAGGCCATGGATAACCAAGCGATGTAGCGACAATAATCAAAGAGGCAACGCCACACGGCCAATCTCTGCTCGCTTCATACCTTCCAAAAAGGAAACCTGATGTCAGATCAGGGCCAGTGCTCTATTCTGCATCAAAAAGGGTTCCAGCTCAGGATAAGGCTCGGGCTTCTGGCAGAAAGGATGAGACCGGATCAAGCTCAGGCAAGGGTGGACAGGAAGTGGATACAGTGACATTCAGGCTCTGCCATGGTTATGCTCTCCATGGCAGTCAACCTGCTGGGCACTCTCTGGACGGGCGTTGTTGGCGGCTGGCACGGTACACTGGCATTGGCACGAGTTGGGGAAGTAGCTGCTGAAGGGTAAGGGTTTTAATACTTTTTGGGCTGAGGTAGGCTAGCACAAGCAGCGTCAACAGGCTAACGTTTGCCTCAACTATGGCTCAGACATTCTCATCAGACCGAGGTAGCTATCTTTGGAGGTATACAGCTTTTGGTTGCAGTGGAATAGGAACTGGGGAGTAAAAGGGATGGTTGCTTACATGGTTCCTCCAAATGGACCTGTCTCGAGGCTAGTACGGTGGTAAGACAATCATTTCTAATCACACTCACACCTCCATAAGGCTATCGCAAAGGCCGCTATGTTTCTTCCCTTTTTGTATTGCAGAGCAAATGCTAATTGAAGGCAAAGTCAACAATTCTCTGTCACAATGAACGAGTTGGAATTCAAAAATGACCCATCAGGTCAGTATATTTGGCATCATTTGGGGGCGTTAAGACCATAGTGCACAACTTAGCATGTCGGTTTACCAGGGGAGATTGGTGAAAGAATATTTTGGTTATGGAACAAACTCCCGCTGGAAAACATGAGATCAGTTTTTGTGGTGTACACACAAAAATACTGTGACTTCTGGAGTGAGAATATTTTCTCAAGGCTTTCATTCTACATACACAT
>OMOT01052549.1:3952-27479 GCA_900312575.1 Acanthochaenus luetkenii
CGGGGAGCAGGTGTCTTTGGGGTTAGGTGTCTTGCTCAAGGACACTACGACAGATTTATCCCCGGGAGGAGCTGGACTCGAACCGCCGACCTTGCGGTTGCGGGACGGGAGCTCTACCTCCTGAGCTACTGCCGCCCTGTTACTTACAATGAATAAGAAAATATTTGTATCGTTAACAATTACGTTTAATATTTATAGTAGTGATTCTACGAGGCATCGTGACGAAATCAATAAAAGCGTATACAACGTTTTAAATAGTCGATGCGTGACATTACACTTATGGAACGAAAATCAATATTAAAATGGTTGGTGGAACAACGTCTTGTTCTCGATTGTTATTTTCTTATTGTTTTTTTATTGTTTTTTTTATACCCTTGCTTAGTGTGACATTGTAAGAGCCAGTGGAGAAACATTCCACTGCTCATCTTACTGGTATGACCCTTCATGTGACAAATAAAGCCTTCTGTTTTGCACCCGGTCCTATGTTGTCATGCCCTCATAAGGAGCCGGCGAGGCGGTTCTGTATGTGAATTCAAGTCCACAAGAACGCAAGTTCAATTTAAGAATCAGTGGCATTCCTCATTGGAGGGCAGCTGGGAACAGTTTGGCGGTTTAAGAACACATTTCCACGTGTTCATGAATCTGGCGGAGCTGTTTCTTCGATTTGTTCTTACGAAGATATTTAAGAAGACACTTAAGAAAATGTTCCAGAATAAGGTCCAATGTTTCTAATACATAAAAGTCCTACTATTGGCAAGTTATTCACAAGTTACATATCAAAACGAGCACTCCACACAAAACCACTGGTCTTGACATTTATCTGCCAGGACTAGGTTGTGAAAGACCATTTTACTGGAACTCTCTCTATTTTAGTCTTTCTTGATGAGGAAGTTCTACTTCAATAATCAAGAAGATGGATTCTTCAAAAAGACCAAAAGAAAGGTTGTCCCCCCCTCTCCAATGACAGGTAATCCTCTTTTAAGAATTTACCAATACACGGGATGTGGTGTTGCAGTCTTTTGTGCCATAATCCACAATCCTCTGTGCTAATGGTGTCTTTGCTCAGATCCCAGTATGCTGACAGACATGATGAAAGGCAACGTGACCAACGTGCTTCCCATGATCCTCATTGGAGGCTGGATAAATTGGACCTTTTCAGGATTTGTAACCAGTAAGGGTCTCACTCACTTCCAGATTGTGTGCCCAGTGTTGTATAGTGTGTCTTGATCAAAACTGCCATCTAGTTTGGTCTGCTGTCAGATAGGATATTGTTGAAATGGAAACTCCTCCTTGAAACGTGTGTGAAGTTCTCTCTTTACTCCATCCCACACAGCCAAGGTTCCCTTCCCTCTTACTCTACGCTTCAAGCCCATGCTGCATCAAGGAATAGAGCTGCTCTCACTGGATGCTTCCTGGTAAACCGGTCAAACAGAGAGTTGTACTGATTTATTATTCATTATCTGATCTTCTCAAAATGCTTGAGTTAGTAGTGTGTGACCCCTCACACTTGTGCCATTTGTTCTCTTGTTTGTTTGTGGACTCTTCTAGGGTGAGCTCAGCATCATGGTATTTCCTGAATGTGTTTGGACTGCGAAGCATGTACTCATTAATCCTTGGCCAAGATAATGGTAATCACACCTACTTTCAGTTTACTTGGTACATCATATTATATAAAGTGTGAGGACAGAACATGAAGCTTTTTGTATCTGTTGCACCAGCATGAACTCTCGTTGGTGTGAGAAAAGCCATTCTCGTATTCATTGAGCGTCACATGAAAATTATAATTGTATCAAATTGAGTAGATGCCCACAGTTTAAGTGTTGTTTCAGTTTGATTTCACATTTTGGATACAGATTGATCCTGATCAATTATATAATGATAATACTAAATTCAATTTAGCGCATTTCTCAGACTCAAGGACACTACATAGTTTAAAACATTTTTTAAACTGCAATAAAAAGAGGATTTGCGTTTGCTATGTGGTGCAATCCCCACAGGCGCAGATCAGTCCAGGATCATGCAGGAGCAGATGAGTGGCGCCGCCATGGCCATGCCTGCAGATACAAATAAAGCTTTCAAGGTATAAAGTGTCTATATAATTAATTCACGGGGCTGGATTTTGTTCATTTGCTCGTGTGACGTTTTCCCTTCATTTCAGGCTGAGTGGGAGGCACTTGAACTGACTGACCATCAGTGGGCGCTGGAGAGCGTAGAAGAGGAGCTGATGGGCAGGGAGCTGGACCTTGATGGCATGTTTAGCAAGGAGCTGTCAGCCGGCATCTTCTGATTACCTGTTCATTTCTACTGGGAACCTTCAGTTTGGTTTTTGTTCATTTGCAGGGAGGTTTTTAGGTGACTTATGTAGAGATGGGACAAGTCCCTTCACCTTATGCAAAGTTTACATTCACTTCTGTATGGTCATTGCCCGCTCACATTTAGTAGATTAATTTCCAATCTGTTTTCAATTAAATATCTGAAATTACCTAATAAATACACTGGTTCTCCTGCTGTCTGTTACAAGTTATAGTCTTGTCATTTAATTTTTGAGACGAGGCAATTTTTTTGGGGGAAATAATGAAGTAGATTTTTGCTAATTGAAACGCATTATTAGTAGCTTGTAATAATTTGCTATAATTCGTATTATCTTGTCCTTGGGTAATAAAATGTGAACTAGTGTCTTTTTCTAAAGTCATGATCAAATGTACCATCTTGTTTAAATATCAAGACACAATTAGTACAATTTTACAGCTCGGTGGTTGTGAAAGATGTTTATTTCGTTGTACTTAAATAATCTGTCATCACTCTGTCAGATTATAGATAGAGCAGCTGCTTCATGTCGGCTGCTTGACTGATGTTGGACCTATAGACTTAAAACTGACTGGGTTCTGACATGCTTGTTGTGTGGTTTGAATTTATCGCCTTTGAAATATTTATTTGGACAATTTATTTTGTAACTATTCCCTGTGTTTTGTATAAAGCCTGTTTTGACTACATAGCCTGTGCGCAGTTGTATTTATTTAAATGCACCACAACACACAGGGATATTTTGTGAACATGCCCACATATAATAGTCCGACCGTAGCATTTTAGACATGTGGCAGCCCTTCGGCGGATTGGCTCTGGAGACGGTGCTGAGGTTTATTGTCAAACGCACCAGACCGGTGACTGGAGGAACCTCGCCAACTGTCAAGGCAATGCCTGGACGTCGCCTTTATGGTACACTGCTGACCAGGGGTAACGTTACCTCTCCGTTCAGCGTCAGGGTTAGCTGTGTTGTCTTTCACTGATGCAAGACACACCAGGGATCAACCGCAGCGGACTCGGCTGTGTGCTGACCATAGAGGAGCGACTCCCCTCAGCAACGCTGTGAAGCTCGCAGCGATTATTCAACGGCGCGTTCACGATACCGGCACACTCACTGCATGATGGCCGAGGGAGGCGGACCCGAGTCGGGTAGCGCGGCAGACTCCGACTCGGAGCCGGTTGTCGCTCAGACGCCGACAACTTCAACTGAAAGTCAGAAACAGACGATTGGATCACTTCTGAAAACAACTCTACGAAAGGGCGACGAATGGTAAGAACCTGTAACGGCTAACACTACCTCGCGTTCGCTGTTGTAGCTACCGTTAGCTAGCTAGCTAGTAGCAAGCTAGTCAGAAACTGGAAATACTAACACGATATCGTTAGCAAGCTCTCACACCAAGCCCGACTTTGCCGTTTGTGTATTGAAGAACTGTACCGGTAGTCACAGCTACTGATTGTACGACAGCAAGCTAACGTTGCTAGCTAGCTGACTCATTTGTACTTTGTAACACTCATTTTGTCACAAGTTAGCTGACGTAAGCTAATGTGTTGGCTTACTAGCCGGCTGGTATGATAGGCCCTGGCTCCCGATGGATAATACTCCTGCCAGTCAAACCGGTTCTTAGTTAACGAATGATCAGGAAACGGTTCGGTTGAAAAGAAGACTACGCAATGTCGCTATCTACTTGTAGTGACATGCAAGTTGGAGTTACCTTCTATGCTACCTGGCTGGCTAGCTAACGTTACCTGTGTTACCATATTGTTTCACACGATGGAGATCACACAGGCCTGGGTTGAATTCAGCCAGAAGTATAGAAGAGGTTTCAGCTCGGGGATGTTACAACAGACAACTGTTGTCACATACGCGAGCCATCTTTCCGGCTTGTTTGGCAGAGAGCTGGCCACGCAGGGAAGGACAGGCCCCATTTATTTAACCAGCAAGCTAACGTTACTTGCTAACCGGCTAACTTGTTCTACATAGATGTTGAGATTTGTCAGACAATATCTCCAGCCTCAAAACACACTAGAAAGTGAAAGTACGCGGGGCTGTGTTCTCTCTGTTCCATAATATTGTAGTAAGTAAGACACCATTAGTGATCTTCAAACTGTACTCCAGCTGAAGTGATACCTTTGTGATTGGGGTTTTCTACTGGCTCATACACACTGTCACTTAGCTTGGGGAAATTAGCCTGAGGTTAAAGGTCAAAACATTCTGCCTTACTTTAGAGGCTCTTCAGTTGAAGCCATTGCAATAATTCCTCAGACAGTGGTCTCACAGAACACCTTTTATTCCATGGAGTACCTTCTTACTAATTGAATTCTTGCCAACAGGATTATACAGTAATGGAGATTATCACTTGTGATGAGATTAAGGCATTGTATCTTGCTGTTACGATATCTGCGACGCACAAGGCATTTTGTTAGGTGTTTCACAATGTTCTGGCTTTGCAGAAGGCTGAATTCTTCCCAATACATTAGTGTAAGGTATCAAGGTTTTTTGGTACATCCCATAGGCCTTGTCACCTTTGGGCCCTTTCCTCTCCTTGCTTATTATCCAAAATTAGATGAGCAAACAGTCTTTTAAGAAGTGTGGGTGCAAAAGATTCAGGAATGTGAAAGTAGTCCATAGCCTAAATGCCTTTATTGGGTTCCTCAATATATTTGTATAAAATGTTCGTCATTCACTATTACCAACTTCTTCTTTTTTTTTTAGGTTCCTGATAGACAGCCGGTGGTTCAAACAGTGGAAGAAGTATGTGGGATTTGACAGCTGGGACATGTACAATGTTGGAGAACATAGCCTCTATCCAGGACCTATTGATAACTCTGGGCTGTTCTCAGGTAAATCTGGCATTTTTAAGAGATATTAAACCTTGAAACATTGTGTTGGTTTACTATTGGCTGTCAGCTTTGTTTCCTCTTGAGAACTGCACAAGGCCCACAAACGACACAACAAAAGCTTCTTCTTTTTTGCTGGCCTGTCATGTAACGCATATTTTTGTCTTATCTCCTTCGTAAAGACCACGAGACCCAAGTCCTGAAAGAGCACCTTATAGATGAGCTTGACTATGTCCTTGTACCTACTGAGGCATGGAACAAGCTTGTCAGCTGGTATGATTGCATGGAGGGCCAGAGACCCATTGTCAGGAAGGTAATTCTGTTTGAGACATCTTTTATTATGACTATTTACTTATTGACTGGGCTCCTAACAATGTATTTGTATTTTTTTATTTTTTATTTTTGCTCTAGGTGGTTGAACATGGCATGTTTGTCAAGCACTGTAAGGTGGAGGTCTATTTGTTGGAGTTGAACTTGTGTGAGAATGACAACATGGACAACGTGGTCACACGTCATTTCAGTAAAGCTGACACTATAGGTGAGTGTCTGAATTAGAGTTCTATGGATGCAATATGTCTACTGAAAACAGCCAGCAGGCATTGAAACTAGCCTGATAAAATGCTACCTGTAGGCTGCAGGTATATATTTCTACACTTTCAGTCAGTCATTAGCTGTGTTTTTGCATGAACAAATTAGCAATGTTACAAATTTCTTTTTTTCAGATACCATAGAGAAGGAGATGAGGTCGCTCTTTGAAATCCCATCAGAGAAGGAGACGCGGCTCTGGAACAAATACATGAGCAACACATATGAGCAGCTGAACAAGCCAGACAGCACTGTACAGGATGCTGGTCTCTTCCAGGGACAGGTAACGTAGAGCTGTATTACTCAAATAATCTTGTCAGCTCACTGACAGACCTGCTTCTTCTAAATTTCTTTTTAATAAAACCACAGCTCACCAAGTTACTGGTTCTCACTGTGTATATATAATACATGTGTGCTAAGTGTCTGGCTGTTTTTTTAATACATTGTTACTACTTTACCCAGACTGTTTTGAAACATTTATCATCTTATGCAGCAGGTTACTGTGATATTCTGTATTGTCATGATCAGGGCACGAGACAAACATGTCAGTTTACCACAGCAGCTATTGTACTCAAGTAGTTTATTTTTTGCATGTATTTTTTAATAACTACTCATCAAACCAGCAAGTGCAGTGCAATTGATCAACCTATCAGCTCAAATTCATCAGCATTGCGCTGGTGGATAGTATTAATTTCAAGCCCATGGGCCTCATTTATCAAACGTGTGTAGAACAAGTTCTAAATCTGTAAGAACTGCCACTACACATAAGAAAGTGTGTATTTATCAACCATGCGTACACACAGTTGTACGCAATCAACAATGATGAATCCCACACATCCTATATCGCTCTGCTTGTGCACGACCAGGCTCATTTACGTAAATAAATGCACCAAATTAGCCATATATGGTAAACTATTTTTATATGATTGTACTTTATATTTACTGAGTCTAAATCAGCTGTAAGCTTTATCACCCGTCTCTACCTCATCTGTGTGAGCACCGTAGTTGACAATCATTCTAGCAATTATGCTGACAATTAAGTGGGAGTTTGTGCATCTCATATTTAAGAATCGGTTTACCCTTGATTACACTTTTCTAGCACTAGGGGGTTATGCATACACATGATGGTCAGGAGTAGTTCTAAATGTATGCACGTTCTCACGTGCAAGAAGAAATTGATAAACACATTATATGCGTAGAAATGTGCGTATGCGCAGTTTACGCACGAAACTGCCTACGTACGCTTGATAAATTGAGGCCCCCGGACATGATGGCTCTGACATGTAGGTCAATCATAGTGGCTTGGCTCTCATTCAGCTTGTTTTCCCACAGGTGCTTGTGATTGAACGCAAGAATGAGGATGGCACATGGCCCAGGCAAGCCTGCCATCCCAAGTAAGCGAATACCTTGTTGTTTTTAGTTATTCAGGACAAGGTCATAATTAGTATCCTAGTATAGAGCATTTTGTAGATGTCTAGGTTTTACCATTATGATTCATCTCACAGCATTTAAATTCTGAACTAATGTTGTAAATGTGCGCATCTGAAACATGGTTTTGCTTTTGCTTATCAGGTCCAGTGCAACCCCATCCAGGAATTTCACTACCTCCCCAAAACTCTCCTCCAACTCAACAGCAACCATCTCCTCAACAGTAACCAACGGAGACAGCAGCTGTAACCCTGGCTACTCACTGAACAACAGCACCCCCTCTGGCAACAGGCAAGAGCTCTTGTTAGATTGCACCCCCATAGTGGTTCTGACTGGTCCTCCATTCATTAGTTTTTCCACTGCACAAGTACTGTGCTGTACCCGTCTTGGGCCTGAGTATTGGTTTGGAACAGGATGGGCACCCTTTGTTTTTCTATTGCAAGTGTGATCATATGGGACCCTGTTCTGAACATGCAAGTAACTATAGGCAGCAGTTTACCTAAATTAATGTAGTTACTTACCTGTTTCCTTCCTAGCTCCCATAGTCTCTCCCTTATTTTTGAAAGCACTTTTCCATTGCACACATAATTGTGATCGTCCTGCACTTTCTCATTTGCCCATGTGACTAGCGCTAGTTTTTTTCTTCGTTTTCCATTGTTTCACTTTTGTTTACTGTTTTGTTATTGTTTTCCATTGTTTTCTCTATGTTTTGTCTCTTTCTCAACTTTCTCTGACTTTCCTCTTTTGTTGTTTATTTGCATCAACTGGGCATTTAAAACTGCAGGTTGTAACTGTCTGTTGCTAATGTGCCTTTTGCGTGATGATGACATTCCTGCTAGCACCCTTTGAAAGTGGGCTTGTATCAGATACATAAGGATGCTGTATCAGCATGCTTTTACTGTACCCAAACCGTACTGAACTGTGGACTATAAAATGGAAAAACATACTGTACTGTGACAGCACAGGTACAGTACGGTGCACTAGTGCAGTGGAAAAATAAATAATAAGTGTCCCTAAGATGCTTGCGTTTGGTATCGATGAAGGCCACTGCTACCCAGAGCTGAGTATTAGTATTGAGGAGTTCATCAATTATTTCTCTAAATTTGATGGGATGATGCAGTTTGATTAGGTGAACACTGCAGGTGTTTTTTTTGCCACAGCTTACTCAAATCAAATGGCGAAACTGTGAAATTAGTAAATATGAAGAAAGGTGCTCAGAGTACTCATACATGTCTCTGTCAGACATTACAGAAAATGTAGTAAATTGGTATAGAGAGAAAAGTGCTCATACTTGCACTCAAGCTTTGTAGTTTGTCTTCTGTCACTCTTTGTGTAGACACCTGTTAACATGTATCTTAAGCATACAAGTTGATTGACACAGCTTATCTGCTTAAAAATAGCATTTGATCCCAAATATACCAGGTGTAAAAATCATATTGGGAGATGAGACGCATTTAGTAGTAGCAGTGATGACCTCCAAATGCAATTCTTATTTGGTGTTTTAATGTAGTTTAGGCAGAAACTGGATGCATTTTTTAAATCTGTCATTTTATTTAGCATTTAAGATTGCAAGGGAGACCTCATTTCAATAGATTTTTTAAAAAAAGTATAACTTTTTATTTCCATGAGTTCAACCTATTATTTTAACTGCCCTGGAGATCTGTGGTCACTACCAGTATTCAGGCATGTGTTTGTTCAGAATCTACATCACTGGTTTTACACTGAGTTTTCAAAATGAAAGCAAGAGTGTGGTGATGACAGCCATCAGTGGAAGTAAATATAATTGTTGACAGTTCATCAACTAATGGAGGTATTCATGTTGAAATGCCACCCTGTTACATTTTGCATTAATGACTCCATGTATTCCCATGTATCATTAGGCCTACTTGTTTCAATATGTTTTACCTGAAGTGCTGTTCCTTGTATGGCTACCGCAGCACAACAATGACAGGTTTTCTTTTCCAACAGATTGGGGGGCTACAATTCATACAGCTCCTCCTACAACTACAGAGATTCACAGTCGCAGCCTGGCATATGTGGTCTCAGTAATTTGGGCAACACATGCTTCATGAACTCTGCCCTCCAGGTAAAACACTCTTACTACTACGGGTCTAACATGTGCCCAACAATTGAGTTAGAGAGAAAACTGGAGACTAATATAAATGTATTTGAAACTCATACAGTGGTGCCTGTTGCCTTTCAAAGCAGGTCCTACATCATACTACAAGTAGACAGAAGTAGCGAGCATGGTTTTAGGTATTGTGTCCACATAATCTACTTTCCCCCCCCACTCTTTCTCCAGTGCCTGAGCAATGCATCCCCACTCACAGAATACTTTCTGAATGACCAGTATGAGGCAGAGATTAACCGGGAGAATCCCCTGGGAATGAGGGGGGAGATTGCAGAGTCTTATGCTGACTTGGTCAAGCAGATGTGGCTCAGTCGCAGCAGCTATGTGGCCCCACGTACCTTCAAAGTGAGTTGCGCCAAACAAACCCCATCTAAAATCATTGTTTTTTGCTTTCCTTTTAGCTTAGGTCCCCCTCTCCAAAAAACCCAACAATTGCAATTACAGCACAATTGTCCATAGGCTAGTTTCCCGGACAGGGATTAAGCCTAGTCCTAGACTAAGGATGTTTTTCAATGGATGTCTCCATTGAAATTTGTCTTTGTCTAGGGCTAGCCTTAATCCCTGTCTGGGAAACCAGCCCCATATATACTATGATATAAATATCCAAATAAAAGCCATTCTTAAACTGCAACACTTGAGCCCATGAGCAAAACAGTGTCTCAGAATAAAAAGTATCACCCCCCCCATCTACCAAAAAGTATACAGAAAATACTGATACAAATGATTGAATCATAATCTTTTGAGTTTATGGACAAAGTTGACAACCTCTACCGTATTATTTCCAGACCCAGGTTGGACGTTTTGCCCCCCAGTTTTCAGGCTACCAGCAGCAGGACTCCCAGGAGCTCTTGGCCTTCCTGCTGGATGGGCTCCATGAAGATTTGAACCGTGTCAAAAAGAAGCCTTATCTGGCCCTGAGGGATGCAGAGGGCCGTCCTGATGAGGTACAGCACATACATGTGAAATAGCATTACATGATGGAGTATGATGCCTCTTGATTAGCCACTTTTTAATTTATCAGATTGAAGACAGTTTTCTGTTCTCAAATGGACTGACTAAGCTGTACAAGGACTGCTAGTATCTTATTGTTTAGAGCAACATAGGAGTGAAATTGCAAATAGTTATTTTACATAATAAAGTTGCCAACTTTACAAGTTAGTGTGTGTATATAACCATAGCTGACAAAATAATGATTGCGTATTAGGGGTTTAAAATGCCATCTATTGAATGTCTGTCTACTTATTATTTACGTATTTTTCCCTTGGTTGTGGAATTGCAGATTGTCGCTACGGAAGCCTGGACTAACCACCGCTTGCGCAATGACTCTGTCATAGTTGATATTTTCCACGGCCTCTTTAAATCCACTTTGGTGTGCCCAGAGTGCTCCAAGGTGTCTGTAACATTTGACCCGTTCTGCTACCTCACACTGCCTCTGCCCATGAAGAAGGACCGCACTATGGAGGTTTTCCTCGTGCGATCAGACCCTCAGTCCAGACCGACACAGGTGAGATGGTTATCAGATTAGGGCCTGTATGTATTTAGCGAGTGCTCATTCAATGCAATATGAATAGGTTTTAGAATAGCCCCCCCACTCTTAGGCACTTGATAGATGTGGATCCATCTGTGATTGGCTTCTTTTGGACATCAGGGTGGTGTAGTGAGTTGGGAGGCCTCCCTTTAACCAGAGGACCCAGGTTCAAACCCCTGTGTCGGCATGTATATTACAGTAGCTGTGCTATTTAGCGTTTCAAGTCTTAAAAACAGAGCTGTTTTCGTGCTTGCTGTTGATGGGTATTGGATTTCAGAGTTCTCCGGCAGTTAACGAAGCGGTTCACTGACAGATCATAATGCCTCTCTTTATTCTCTGTCTTGCAGTACCGAGTGGTAGTCCCCAAGCTGGGTTCAGTGACAGACCTGTGCAGCGCCTTGTCCAAACTCTGTGTAATCCCTCCAGAAAATGTGAGAACTTCACTCTTACACTAGCAGAATAGTGTCAAGTATATACCATAATTCATGGTCAGTCTTTGGTTGAAATGGAACCAATATCTGTTAACTTAGCAATTCACTTCTGCCTTTCTAGATGGTGGTGGTGGACGTTTACAATCACAGGTTCCATAAAATTTACAGACGGGATGATGGCCTCAACCAAATCATGGAGAAAGATGACATCTTTGTGTAAGCTTTGTTGTGGACTAAAGAATGAGATGTCTAAGTTTGACACTGTGTTTGTGGTTTAATGTGTGTTTATGCTTTTTGCAGGTACGAGGTGCAGGAGGAGGACAGTGAGAGGATGAACCTGCCTGTATATTTCAGGGAGCGCCACTCCAAACACGGTGGAGGCTCCACGGGCACCATGCTATTTGGCCAGCCTCTGCTCATCACCGTGCCCAGACACAACCTCATAGCAGACGTTCTGTATGACAAGATCCTGGAGAGGATTGGGTGAGTATGTGCATTGTGGATAGGAATGAGGGAGACAGCATAATACATAGGTATGTTTGAACTTTCTTTTCAGTTTTACTTTTATCATCCAGTTGGCAGGACTATAATTCCAGAATGCTGCAAGTGACAGGTCTAGACACAAAATAAATTGGATTGGAAGTGATCAGGCTGAAATTATAATCGGAGAGGGAGAGATGGGGAAAAACAATTATGCAGAAGCAGATTTAAACGAGACAGCCACAGGAGATGCATGACAGCCATTTTCAGGTCAAGTGTGGATATACAGTGATGTGATCTCATAAAATCCAACCTGTAGTATCATATCTAAAAAATCGCATTGAAAGTGTAACCATAGCCAATGTTTGCATGAATGAGGATAATGTCTCGTAATAATGTAATAATGTCCACACCACCTACCTCCCCACGCCAAGTGTGTTCGGTTAAATATTAAAGCAGCTGTCTCCTCTGTTCCCTGTTGCAGACGCTATGTAAAGCACTCCCAGAGCCCCTGTAGTGAAAGCAGAGCCTCAGCCTCAGCCTCAGCCTCAGCCTCAGCCACCATTGCCAGCTGTAGCCAGGCCCCTGAATGTTCCACATCATCAAGCCTCAATGCCAGCCTGAGCGGCTGTGGCAGCCCCTTGTCGGACGGAGCCTCCTGCAGCGCCAGCTCCAGTAACAGCAGCAACCACTCTGGGACCTGCAATGGGCCTAATGGGCTATGTGATGGTAAGCTACCAACATGAATCATACAGTGTTCCCTCATTCATTATGGCATTTAGCAGACGCTTTTATCCAAAGCGACTTACATATCACATCATCATATTCTAACTATATCATATATATATTACATCATATACTATGTCATACATACATCATACACTAACTACATCATATACATATCAATTCGCTGTAGAGTGTAGTTGTAGATGTGGGGTGATTGGAGGTACTTTTGGCAGTTTTAGACTATTTGTAATATATGGACAGCTGCTGTAATAGAAATAGGTTTTTATTCATACCGTTGTTGTTGTTTTGTTGGGGGGGGGGGGGCAGATACGTTGTACTTTCATTTTTGAGCCACCACATCTAACTGAAAGTAATGGAAACACTGATCTTAGCAAACAGAAAGTACTGTTTACTTTTAAGGAAAACGTTCTACATTGGGTTTAGCCAAGAAAATTTGAAAATTCATCCATATGAAGCACTGAAGAGATGTGATTCCATGGTTAGGGATGGTTATCGTTAGGATTTAATTGATAATCTTATCGATACTACTCTCCATAATTTTGTGCAACCAAATGTTATTTTTTATTATTACTTTTGGCAGAAATAACTACAGTTACATAAAATGTAATTAAATTATTTCCTCAGTTTCCTGAGAGTATATAATGAGGGGACCAATTGCTATAAATAATTGTGTGCCTTGTTGCTGCTTCACTACAAATAAAATAAATAGATTATAGATGACCAAATAACTATAGTTCTTGAGCTTCTCTTAAGCTAACAGAAATGGATAAAGAAAATAAAGATATCACTTAAAAATGTAAAACTACATGTAAACAAAGTGCTCCCAAGGGAGATTCTGGGATCTCTCCAGCAGTGTCTCCCCCTCCCTCTACTATTGGACTTTGTACTACTGTCACATAGGTAATAAATGCCCTGCCCCAAGAGAGAAACGTCTTTTGACTCATGATATCCAGAAAATAACTGGATAATAGTTTAAGTTAGATGTTACCACTAGGGCTGTGCGATATGGACAAAATCTTGTATCACGATATGGGTAATTTCATATCACGATATATATATAACGATATAGTATGTTTTCTGTAAATTTGATGAAGAATTTGTCAATTTGTACAAAATAACCACATGCCTCTAGGGCTGGGTATCGCCACTGATTTCCCAAATTGATTTGATCCAATATCGATTAGGTTAGGGATATTTCAGTTACAATACCAATTTTGCTTGGATATGAAAGAGATTCTCAGAGAACTAATGCTGTAAATTGTACAAGGAACCATCTAACCTGGTGCATTTTTTTAATATTAATGTTTACATTAAGAATTGACCCCAAAGCAGTTACATTAATGTATTTTTTATTTAACATGACCAACACACTACAGCAGTGTATTACAAAAGAAATTACCAAAAGAGACAAAAAAAAACATATATTAATGAATAAGTAAAATTAAACCAACAATCAGAAATTGAAAAAGGCTCTAAATTGCCTTTGATTGCAAGAAATCTGTTTTTTTGGAACATGTTATAAAACGGTCTTGTAAAACCTCTGGACATTGTAAACTGTAAAGTCCATGAAACTAAAGCCCCTTCATGACTGCTGTCTCACTTCGTGGAGATTGTAACAACACACCTGGGAACTGGGGAGTTTCCCACCTCGTAGTGAAACTATGACGCTTGAGTGACGCAACTGCATTTTGGATTAAAAATAACTTTTAAATCGATGCTTTTCAAATGGCATCGATACCAAATTAGTAGCATGTAAATATTGAAGTATCGATACCAGTTTTGATCCGCCCATCCCTAGTGGACATTTATTTCCTAAGTTAACCGCATCATCAGCAGATGGTTACTGTAAAATGATGACGGAGGCTAAGCGGTCCAGATTACATACAGCTCATGATAAGAGCTGATGATCCATCGCATAAAATGTTTTTCTGGTTGTAAATCAATGGAATAATTAGCGTGACTGAAAACTGTTGTTTAACACAAAACAAACTGCAACAGAGTTTAGTTCTGTGTCACGCTGCTCTGTGTGTTTGTCATTCCAGTCCACTTGTAGAGAATGTAAAGCGGGGTCGGGAATGACCTAAAATACGTCCGTAAAGCAGTTCTGCTGCTTTTTGGCGGCAATGGCGATAGAAACGATAGAGGAAAATATCTACGATAGACATTTTTCTATCGCCGCTCCGCTAAATATACGGGCCTGGTCTATCTTTGACGGACTGGTTCACGTCTCTGATGTGTGGAATTCACTTGTGAATGTATATGAAGCCTTTATATACATTCACAAGTGAAAGGGCTGTATTAATTTATAATAACAAAACATCTTTATCCTGAAGGTGGACCAGCTATGTTAGAAGTTGAGTTTTCAAATATTAATTGTGTTCAAATACCGATAGCAGCAGTTTGTCCAGGAGCTTATCTGTATTTTGGTTCTGACCTATCAGGAACCGGCACCAATTTAATACCTGTTCTCGATACTCATCCCTATCCATGGTTGTCTATCTGTTTAGGTGAGGATGAGGCTATGGACCACCAGGTGAGTCCTGAGCCAGAGAATGGCCAGTCGGAAGAGGAGGAAGAGGAGACCTCTGACTTGGAAAATGGGCCTAAAGACAACTTGGCCAAGCTGTGCGCCACACCACCCAAGCTCTTCACTTTCAGCATGGTCAACTCTTATGGAACAGCCAACATTAGTCCACTGCCCTGTGACGGAAATGTCCTCAAACTGAACCGTAAGTGTTAATTATTTTTTACGGAATATTTTGTGCGAATTGCAGTTTTGTATAGCTTTGTGTTGAAGTTGAGGTGACAAACCCCCCTCCGTCTTTTCTCTGCAGCACATTCCACAGTGGCGATCGACTGGGACTCGGACTCAAAGACACTGTGTTATGATGATCAGGAAGCAGAGGTCAGTGGATTTAATGTTTATCAGATATAGTCAAACTCCTCAAGCACGTTTGAGGTAATCTTATGACAGGATATGTATAATTCTCTCTCTGTTGTTTGTGTGTAGGCCTATGAGAAGCATGAGAGCATGCTCCAGCCCCAAAAAAAGAAGGCCACCGTGGCGCTGACAGAATGCATTGAGCTCTTCACAACCATGGAGACACTTGGAGAACACGATCCATGGTAAAGGTTCACAACAACTTATGTCTGACTCTGTATCAAACCATTGGTAAAAAACAAAAAAACAAAAAAAACGTTGAAGAGTGTCTTCAAGCTTTTTTTTGCTCTTTCATTATCATTGTCAGAACAGTATTACCTCTCTTGTTTATGCAGGTATTGTCCCACATGTAAGAAACACCAACAGGCCACAAAAAAGTTTGACTTGTGGTCGTTGCCTCGCATTCTGGTAGTCCACCTAAAGCGTTTCTCCTACAACCGATGCTGGAGGGACAAGCTGGACACGGTGGTGGACTTTCCCATCAGGTATGCTGACAGGATTTCTTGAACTTGACAGATAGTCAAGAAAGTTAAGACGGTTAGTTCTAAGAAAAACAACTCTGTGATCTGTATTGTTTATGCTTAAGATTTTCTGGGAATAAATACCCCCTTGTATCTCTCTATTAGTTGGGTTTTAAAAGGCAAAATTGACATCCTTTACCCTAAATTGAATGCTTTACCCTAAATCAAACCAGTTATATTTGGATTAAAATAGCATATTGCATCCCATAAAAGAAAAGAAAAAAGGAATCCATGGATTTTTAAAGATTTTGATGTTTTGATCCCAGCTCTGCAAAATCAAGTCAATAGCTCCAGTAACTCCAATTCCCAAGATGCACCATGTCCCCCCTCCCTTTGGAAAGGGATACGTTTGTGTAGAGAGGATAATGTTAGCCTATGTCAAAAATACGTTAGCTAGCTACTTCTCTGAAAGTTGCCCTCCTGGTCCCTGTGGTTTGGGTTGCTTCTTCCAATTTGGCTTCGGCAACAGGAAAAATGTTTTTAGGACATTTGTGTCCGAAAAAGCACAGAGGTTGGGGTGCTGGTGATGCAGGAGTCCTGACCGGCCAACACTTCGGCTAATAGCCACTGACCAGTCCCCCATTCCTGGCAGAAAATACTGTCGTCCTCCCTCTCCATCTCCTGGTATGTACCGCAAGTGCACCGCCTAACGTTCCCAGCACGCGTCGTCGGCAGCATCGCGCCTCTCTCTTTCTCTCTCTTTTTAAAATGTAATCTTCTAAGTGTAACACAAAGTCCTCTCCATCTGCCAAAGTCCTCTCCATCTGCCATCGTTAAGTCAACTTCGATGGGAGGGATCGGGATGGACCAGGCGAAATAAAATGTTTACCCTGCCTACTTTCACAAGAGCTGAAGCGTGATGCTCTATGGCAGGCATAGACAACCATGTGCCATCGAGTGCTGAGAGTCTGCATGTTTTCATTCCAACCAAAGAATGCACCAGGGGATTTCACCGATTAGCACACCTTCAACCAGAGGAGGAGCTAATCAGTGAAATCACCTGGTGCATTCTTTGGTTGGAATGAAAACCTGCATACTCTCGGCACTCCATGGCACATGATTGCCTATGCCTGCCTTATGGGAACCGGATGCCAGTATTTTCCCTACTCTTGTCATAGGGGGAGGACTTTTAAGGACGGCATTCTATATAAACGTCTCGAAAGCAACTATATGCACAAAAACAATTTCTGACTCAGAATTTTATATTGGTAGGATTTATACACTAGAGGGAGCTGATGTGCAAACTATACAGGGAAAGTTGACCAGAGTTCTGAATGAGGAAATATTTTTGCATTTGAGAGAAATGGACTCAGAGAACTGACATCACACTCCAATGGACAAATTACACCATTAATGTGTAGTTACTTGCCTGATCTCTTTTGTTTGGGTAACATAACAGCTAACAAAAAGACCTTTCAACTCTGCTCAAATTCAAATGTAATTTTCAATTGGCAAATCACAGATTTCCCTCTGTTATGAAGTAGAGAATTGGCCTCAAGGCTGTGTGGCGTAACAGTGCCCTGTGTATTCCTGGAGCTGTGTTCAGCACTGACTTCTGTTGAGAAACTTGATCTACCAGAAAGCACCAGGAAGCGGAACAGAAAATGTCACTGAAATCCTGCTTCAAGAATGCTGACTCATGCTTACTTAGGTTGCCTCAGTCATAGGCCCATCTGTTGTATCCTTCATTTAAGTGTGAAGTATTATTTCACTACAAGCTCTCGGGTCCAGTTATTTTCTTGTTTGCTGTGGCTAATGGGCGTTTTCTTTCTAAGGGACCTGGACATGTCTGAGTTTGTGTGTGATCCCAAGGCCAGCCCCTACATGTATGACCTCATTGCTGTCTCAAACCACTATGGCGGAATGGGAGGGGGCCACTGTAAGTCATTGTTAACTTTTCCCTCCATCTCTCTTTAATCTCTTAAATGTCACACTGCAATGGAATGCACAGGCCTATAAATGTAATTCGCAAATACCTAAAGTAGCAGTCAATAGGTTATATTAACATTAAACCATTTCATTTTCACCTGTTAAGAAACATCCTCTCTAATTCTTCATTATTTGTTTGGTTGTAACTTGAAACATGTACACAATGTGTGTCAGACACCGCATGTCCATGGAAACTAATCGATTGCATTTTAATATGGCAAAGCGCCTTTCCATGTGCCATTGTTCTTTATGAACTTCCTGAGTAAACACCAATGGTATGAATAGGTATTTGATATCACTCCCTTCCCTTTGTCTCTAACAGACACAGCTTATGGCAAGAATAAAGCGGATGGAAAGTGGCATTACTTTGACGACAGCAGTGTTTCGTCTGCCTCAGAGGATCAGATTGTGGTGAGCTTTTACCTCATGATGATGTTCATAAATTTACTTTGTTATTGTGGTTGAACCTCCAAGGAGATATTTGTTATTGCCTTTGTTCAGACTTGGCAAACGAATGATGGCTGATGAAGAGAAGAATCCAGCCCTCTTGCCTTTCTGTCCTCGGTGTCAAGTGTCCTTGTTTGTGTAGTGTAATCCTATCCTCGTCCTCTCCTCGCAGACTAAAGCAGCCTACGTGCTATTTTACCAACGCAGAGATGTGGAAGCCCCCTCCAAGCCTCAGCCCTCTTCCCCCCTGCGAGAAGCCCCTGAAGTAGCCGATGACCACATGGACACAAATTGAGCAGCACTGATGCTAAGGGACTCGCACTGAAATGTATTTGGCAAATGGAGACACTCGGATGCACACACAAAGCTACTTCAGTGACAGAAGACTCACAGAGTTAACATTATTAACCCTATCTTCCCCGTGTTTTATTTGATTTTTGTCTCATATCTTGTCAACTAGAGCCAAAAGCCTTTTCAGAAGAGTGACCTGAGAGACTTCCTCCCTGGAGTGGGTGGCCTACTGATTTATGAACTTACTTTACTAGTCTGGAACAAAGAGGAATGTAAATGGCGATAGATCCTCTCACTGGACGAACAGAATGTTAGAAGTGCCCTCAAATGTATAGGTAAACAAATGTTTCTGTTACCCAGAACAGTCAGAAATCATACAAAAAAAAGCCAAATGCACATCTTGTTTCAACCAAAGCGTTCCAAGGTGTATATGATGAAGTGTACCAACTGTTTAGACATTAAGGGGATACTCTGGTAATCCCTCTGTGCTGAGGTAAATGCAAACATATGACTGTGTGATGTGCATACAGTGCAATACCTGACGTGCTTATCTAATAAATAATGTGCCCTTATGCCACCTGTGAAGAATGGATCCATTGAGATAAGCGCACTGACGGGGTTCCTTCTGCTAACTCTGGCAGTTGTGTTCCCGGCCTGCTGGGTCTGTGTTGCAATCTGAACCACAGAGCGGATGTCTCCTTTCAAGGTTCTCCTATCGGGGTCTCGACATGAGTTCAGGCAGAGTCTGTTTTGCAGCCAAGCTCTTGTTAAACCATCATCCCTACTCTTTGAGACTGCTGTCTCTCGGACCCTAAGCTATGAGAGGAGCCTTACCCTGCTAACAAATTATACTTATTTTCTTTTTTTAATCACACAATACTAGAGCGGCCTTTTGATTCCTGCAACCTGATTTAAAAAGGAGGCACTTTGAATTTTCCAAGAATTCATTGTGTATCTGCTTCTGGTGTATCTACACATAATGAAAATGTATGGTTTGGCCTTAAGGCCTCTGCTCTGTCATACGTTTCCACGTCATTTGAATGTGACTTTTAAGTATATTTTGATTGCTGCCTGACTGGACCCCTAGCTCACCTGCAATGGCTTGTCCTTATTAGTCTTGTACATTAATGCAGCTCTGTATTGAAATGGCTATGTTATTTGATATCTTCAAAGCACACTGAGTGAATCAAAATAAACCAGTATAAAAGTGCTGCTTTATTCATGAAACGTGAAATTGCTGCTGGTCATTTAGAACAATCTACTGTACATCTGTCATCAGAATGAGGGCAGGACAGCAGTACCTTAACAGCATCCTCTGTGTATGAGGGTGGATGCAGGTGTTTGGAGCTAATAGTTTCCCTTCCAATGGTTGTCAACTACTCAGATGTTAAATAAAATATAATATGGCAAATTATTTTGTGTTGATGGAATAAGGATAGAAATTACTGCCATTGGTTTAATATTCTTAACTGTTGCAATCTAGCTCTAGTCTTTACTGGGACTAAAATGTGTCCCATCAAGCACGTCTGGTATGAGGGAGACTAAGTATAATATAAAGTTACTCAGTATCAAGGGTCTTCTTATGAAACCAGATGTAACTACTTTATGGATATGATTCCCATAAGATGGGAGTTCTCTGTCTGGCGCTTTATCCATGTGGCACAACAGCATGTAAATGTACGGGACTGCAAGCGTCCTATTTGCTGGTTGGTCATGCCGTGATTATGCCCTTCTGAGATGACTACCTAAATATAATCATTTATGCCAATGACTAGAATAGCTTTACATCATATATGAAATCCCAGCTACCGAGTTGGAAACGAAATTCAGCTGTCCTAAAGCAATGAATCGTCTTGTTTTTGTTTCCCCTAAATCATGAGCAATTCTGATTAAACTTAAAATCACAGAAGAGATGTAAATAATCACACTATTTCAAATACGTATATAAATAACTCCTGAGATTTATCCTATTGCCAATATCTACAATATTTGTTATTGAGAAATATTTGGACTCAAAGTACAATAAACACTGGAAGCTTAAGGATGTTTTGTTTGGACTAATTGCTTTCACACAAAAGTGGGTGAGGCCCCATCTCATTTCTCATACTGGAATAACCCAACAGCAAGGTAGTAATCCTGGAACTACAAAGGGAACCTATGGTAATAATTCATGTTGAAACGCCAAGCTGAAATTCCTCTTTCTGCATTTCAAAATCAATTTCATGCCAGTCAAGCGACCTCGAGGGCGCGCCCATCACGTTACGCAATCTGGTTGTAAAGTGAACCGAGATACGGTCGGTGATTTAGCGTGTAGGCTACATTGGAAAAGCACTGGAAGTCACGCTAGTCACTGGAATTGCATGCAAACCTCCGCCTATAATGGCTGGATTTTTCAATCTGTCGTGACCTTTGTATTGCAGGGTGTACGTACAAATAAAGAACTGAAAACCTCACGTGGGCTTTGTTCCGTTTAAGTTTGGTCTATAGCCTACCGTGGAGCTTGAGTCAAAAAGACATGACCAGTTTGTCACAATTTAAAGTGTAATGATTTTAGGTACAAGAGTTGTATTTGTTTCATTAATAATATAGGCCTATTGTCATGGTGTAAACCCGTCAGTTACCAAATTCACTTAGCGGCTAAGAGAGAGTCACAGACATCTTAGCACAAACTACATTTATTGGTCCACTTGGTACATTAAACCACAGCTGTGCTTTACATGAACCCAATGCAACTGAGAAGTTCAGCCTTTTACATTTCCTCAGATACCCCCCTCACAATTGGCTTGGTTTCGGAGGACGCCTTCATATAGTAAAAGTTCAGAACACAGGCACTTTGTTTAAGAGAGCACAGGCGGGTCCCAGAGATGGTCACACACCAATCCTACAAAAAGCAAGAATAAAAATTGCGAGCACTTCTACGTTTATACTTTGTCAGGACGTGTTACACACAGTGGCATAGTGATGAAAGGCTAGTGCAAGTGAAAGCGGCAGGGTGTGAACAACAACATCCGGAGGACGGTTTAGTTTGCCAAGTTGAGCAGCTTCTTGATGTCTCCCTCGATGTTGCTGGTCAGGAACCTTCTGCTGTAGCGCTTGAACGGCTCGCCGTCCGGACCGATGAGGAACTTCTCGAAGTTCCAGGCGACGTCGTTCCTGCAGACAGGGCTCCAGATGATGCACTTGGGGTCGTTCATGAGGGTCACCGGGTCGTCGCTGGGAACCGGCAGCTTTTCCCTCAGGAACACGAACAGGGGATGGGCATCCTTCCCGTTCACGTCCACTTTCTCAAGGAGCTGAAACTTGGGTTCGAAGCCATTTCCGGGACGGACGTACTTCAAGGACATGAGGATCTCTTCATTCTTACAGTTCTCCTGCAGGGGTTGATCAAAGGAGTATGTCAAGGCGTTGCAGTATACTGAACATTTCTTTACCATATTACATAGCAAAAAATAAACGAATACAAATTCTACAACAAAGAACTATACTAATCTCAAAATATTTTTGGGATAGTATACAAACATCACAGCAAAACTAGAGTTCCCTAAAGGGTCATTTTAGTATATACTATAGGAGGTAAAAATACCATGAAGTTCAGATAAGGTCACTATTAAGTGGCTCACACAGACACAAGTCCCCATAGAAATATTATAGGATGGTGTTTTTGTTAGGGAACCGTCACGTCGGATCACCAGATCCCGCTACTAGTAACGCCATGGAACAAACTAGCGGCCAACACCGGTTGAAAGGATGGCGCAACTAAAGTCTACCTTGATGACGTTTCCATTTCCTCACGCTGAAACAGGCAGGTAGGTGCAGTCCACGTGATCTGGCTTCATCTACTCTCAAGTAGTTAATGATCTACCTAACATTTAAGACTTATCCGATAGGCGGCGTCTATGGGATTAGGCCTCGCTGAGCCGCCATGAAGTGTCGGTACAACTAAGCATGACGCAAATATTTTAGTATGAGATCAAAACTAAAACTTATAAGCTTTTTTTGGTTTTTAATATATATATATTTTTTTTTCTTCTTCTCCACTCTTTTAGTATATATATCGGTGTCTCCAAAAGTGAGTGAAATAAAACAACAAATATTACTTTCAGTTTTTGGTAGAGGAAAATACATCTTGTAACGTTACATTGATGGATACGTACTTGGAAGTGCACGAGCTCCTCATCCATGGGTCAAAATACTCTAAATAAACCACACACACACACACACACACACACACACACACACACACACACACACACACACACACACACACAATAAAGGTATCATTCATTGTTCTCAATAAATCCAAACGTTGATATCATAATCATAAACCCGTTTAAGAGCGTTATAAAAGTGTCTGATGCAGTCGGTCGGCCTGCATCAGAAATAGGCAGTGATGTGGTGAAACGGTGTTATTTCATTGACATTGTTATATCACACGATCACATAACAGTGTTGGCTATTGAGCCCTGTAACAAAACGATCAAATTAGGAAAAGTTTTGATTTGTTCACTTTCAGATCAGCAGAATAAACCCTTTGCCTCTTGCCACATCAATGTAACGAGCTGGATTATACTGAGATATAAGCATCAGCCTTATTGAAAGGAGGAGCCGCAGCTTCTCGTCAGGCCTGTTGCTTAACGCGACACATTAAGCAACAAGACAAGCCTCAGACTGCAGATCTGCCTTCTGTCTTCATTTGGATATGAGACACGAAATTGATACCTGTGTATTATTTTCCCACAGACTCACGAACCATCAGTCATTCCTGTGCTACAGGTTAAGGCTTCACCACTGAAACGATCTCACATAAACGCCTCTGCTTTTCTTTCTTTTTTTTTAAACAGGGCGGATTGAAATTGAAGTGATCGAATGTCAATAAATCGAACGAGGCGACTAATTTCCAAATTCAAGAGAAACATCTTTACCATC
>OMOT01052550.1:0-16521 GCA_900312575.1 Acanthochaenus luetkenii
AGGTGAGCAGCCAGTGTTTGTTTACCTGCAGAAACGTAGGCTACTATTAGCACAAATGAATTGGACGATGGATTCTTATAATGACTACGAAAGCTAAACATTATACTTGACGGCACTGGCTACCGGTTTGATCCAAAATACACGGACAAGGAACTCGGACACGGATGAGAAGAGAGAGAGGCTGAAGAAGGTGAGCAGCCATCCGAAGTTGTGGCCGAGGCTAGACCAAGACTTTTTGTGTTCTTAATCCGTAATCCTTGCTATTCTGATAATACTGTGTCTCTACAATGTAGCTAGAGTGCGGACGTTCACAGTGCGAAGTGCGGTCGCTGAAAAAGTCTCTGCCATGTCAAACTGGTGGAATTGTGCTGAGACAGAAAGAGAGGCGATGGTACCTGTGATGTGCTGACTTCTGTACCTCCTGGCCGATCCTACGCATGGCTGCTCCACCCTGTTCCTCCTGAGAGAGGATAGACATCATGGCCTGGGCGAAAAGGTAGGTGTGCTCCCCATGACACACCATCTTCTACAGGACACAGAAGGGAATCATTCAGCAAACCACGTCACATGCAGGAAACAGAGAAACGGCACACTACCTCATGTATGGACCAACTGTTATACATTGTAATATATGTGTTTGTGTAGTGTGGTGCATGGTGTGATGTACTATGTATATGATGCATGCAAAGTATACTTGTATGGGGGCGGCATTAGCTCAGGAGGTAGAGTTCCCGCCCCGCAACTGCAAGGTCGGCGGTTTGAGTCCAGCTCCTCCCGGGAACAATCTGTCGTAGTGTCCTTGAGCAAGACACCTAACCCCGAATTGCTCCCGTTGAGCAGGTTGGTACCTTGCATGGCTGCCTCCGCCAACGGTATGACATGTAAGTTGCTTAATGTAATGTAATGTTGTAGTGTCATCATCTGTAACACTCTGCACTCTATGTCCAATTGGAATTGAATTTTCACTGCAACAAATTATCTTAGAAGTAAGTAATCAATGACAATGAATGACAGCAAAGAAGTAATCTATCCCTGTTTTCCATTTTGCAGAAAAAAGATTTGATCGGTTTGAAAAAGGAAATCAGATACTGAAAGAATTGCGAGGTATTGAGGTACAATATAAAACATTACATATTTGAAAAGTTGAAACCAGATTCCAAAAGTCAAAGGGCCATTTTCTGATTGTCTTTGCATCCAATTGTTGACATTGTGACATTGCATGTTTGCATTGCTGTGAAACAGCTTTCAGTCCGACATCCTCACTCAATGAAGCTGAATGCTACTTCCTCTCCGCTTTTGGATGTCTGAAATGTTTTTGCTTAACTTTAGATAAGAGCACAAAAAAGTCAAGCCTTCTAAATATGTGATTGACATTTGAAAAGAAAATGTGCCCCGTCTCTTTCAATTGCCCCTTTGATTCAGTTCCAATAAGATAACGAGAGATGCAATGTTGTATTTGCAGTTTGTTTGCCTACATGATACAATTAAAGAAAAAAGTTCACCAATAAACAGTTTTAAGCTCTACAGCATGCAATATCAGAGAGAGAGGGAGAGAAAGATTGTAAACATTTGTAAACATCGGAAATCAATGAAAAATGTATAAAACCAAGAACAGGGGAAAAGGTATTTGAGAAAATAAAACATATTTCATAGGGCCCTAGTTAACATAGAGTGGCCAAGTGAGCCTCACAGCAAATTCTGGCAGGTTCTTCTCAAGGTTTTCCTCTCCTCCATCGAGCAGTGTGGCCAGAGACGTCCTCAGCACTCTGGAGAATACCTCTAGCTGCTGACAGGCTGTAGACACACTGGTGATCTCTCCCTGGTACCCTGCATCTGAAATGAGCTGCGCGCACACACACACACTGTGAGCATGACCAATAGATACAAACTCTTCTGAAAGATTCCATTTAGTATTAAGTCATTAAAATATAAAAAGTGAACTGCCACAACACAACAGCTCAGCCGCACAACTTAGGAAGAGAAGACTGCTCCAACTTTGACACACATTTCTTAAGAATTCCTTACAATGGCAAACTCTGCAGTTCAACAGCTGGAATAGAAATGCTAGTTGCATCCCATTTACCTATACCATACTCATCAAAGTTAAAAGAAATGTTATGATAGGGAGTTGGGCTACAAGTGTTTATCATTCAAATTAATGATGAAACATAAAATAAGATACACTCATACAGTAAATAACTGGTAGGTTTATTGTAGAGAAGACATGCTGGAACCTCCTAATTTTCAAGAAAACATTGAAGGAAAACATCTGCATATAACCAAAAACCCCAGCAAAAAATCTCACTATAACAACTCACTCTCACAACCGATCCTGGTCCAATTCCACATATTCATCATTAAAATTTAAATCCTCCATTACAGTCTAGTTTATTGTCTTACTGTCACTCTTTCACAGTATTTTCTGGCAATATACTTGACGTCCTCTGCCAGTAAGTACTGTATTAGTTACGTGTCAGTGTCAGCATCAATAAGTACAATTTCTTCTACATATACTTGCTAAATTAAGGTGATTCCATCCGAAAGAAAACGCAATGCTCCCTTAATAAAACATCTTGGTTTGCAAAATAGATTTGGGTTATCATACCTTTACAGTGAAGTTGAGCATCAGGCAGTCAGGGTGAGCCTCGGCCAGCTTGTAGAAGAGATCTCTCCACGTAGTATGGGCTATCATTTGCTCCAGCCAAGCAGGGGTCTAAACAAACCAGAGGAGACTGGATTGGTCTCATATCCACATACAGTAACTTGCCACTTTGAAGAAAAACTCACCCTGAAGATTTGGATGTGACAGAAAAGGTTGGCCCATAACAACAACTTCACTTGTGTATAAATAATGGTACAATGAGATGCTCATCATTTGAGATTGAAATCACCCCTCAGTGTTAGTTCTGAGACCTCACCTCTCCCTCAACAGTAAAGATGGAATCTGCTTTCTGAGGGTCAAAGTGCTTTATCAGAAGACTCTTGAGGTGATTTTCCACACGCTCTTGGACCTGAGCGGGCTCTACACCTGCAATACAAAGAAAGGAAATACTAATATGGCAAAAAATAAAGGCTGGAGTATCTGAAATATTGTTTATATAGCTATGACAACTACAAACTAGAGAGTAGAGTAATGTAAACAAAAATGTCTTGTAGTCTGGTGCCTACCCATCTGGATAAGCCACTCTGCCAAGAGGTTGACAGTCTGGGCCACAGCAGAGTAGTTTTCAGAGAGGAGCTGGATAACATGTTCTGGAGAGCCACCTGCTTGGAAATACCTATGAGAAAAAGAGTGCTTCTATCATTCTCCTCTCAAACAAGTGTCCTCTATAAATGGGCTATGGGCATAAGGCATGTCAGCCTCTTAGACTGATGCCATTTAGTCAATGTTTGATTCAAGAGTGCAACTTGCACCCAATATTCCTTGCTCTGCTGTCTTGTTCTCAACCAGAAACGCTGTGTGTTGCACAATGGGACGGTTTGCGAGGACTGAATGATGTCAGTCCAGAATGCTGACATGCTTTATATACCGTTATTATGACAAGACGGGTACATACATTTTGAGGGTGTTGAAGATGGCAGGCTCCATGATGTAATCCCTGCTGGAGAATTTCTGTAGACAATCTTCCTGGACTTTCCCATCATTTTCTCCTTCAACATAACCATCCTCCTGAAAAATAAAGTTGTACTTATCTTATACATTAATTTATTTTGAGCTGATGAGCATGCTCTCCTGGTTTGAGACTTCTCACATAAATTCAATAAGAAAATACTGTATACATTTCACAATTGCCAACTGTGAAATACCCAACTTGGGTTATGAGAAGTGCTCTACATACATAACACACAATGATGAACATATAGAAAATATGTAAGATTATTTGGCACGCTGATTTGGTGTTTATACCTCCAATGTTGGTGTGTAAACAATTAAGATTACATTCTTTGGGATTTCTTTTTCATATTCGGGATTTCATATGAAAGATTATTGATCTACATTGCGCAATGACTCATAAAAGAAAGTGCTCTACAAATCTTACTAAAGGTTTTCAAAAAGTTTCCATCCTATAAACATCAAGAGGCTCTTCGTACCTTACTGACAGGTTCTCTTTCCAATCTTCTGTATTGAAACGCATCTCTGTGCGGTTTCAGTTTTGTGACTATTCCTGGTTTGACATTATTCTGAGAAATAAATCTGTGTACGTTAAACAAATGTCTGTTTGCAAACTAGCTTCAAAACATCCTGCTCCTGCTGCAGAGCTTCAATATTTACTTCAACAACATTGTAATTGTTCTGTTAAGCACAAAAAACTAAAAACAAACAAAGGGGATGACATAAACTTCACTAATTACACATACTTCACTAATTACCGTTTTGTTTTTTGTTTGCCTTATTTTTGTTTTTATCAATTGTGTGTTTTGATGTAATGTTATTTATGTAATGTATATATATATATTATTATTATTATTATAGGTAGTGACTTAACATAAGCTCCTTAGGGTTTCTGTCTCTACCTGCTAATTGTTTTATTTATCTTTTCATTTTCTTTGCAGATGACATTTTGTAATTTGTGCAAATAAATCAAATCAAATTGAAAGAGACCTAAAGCAACAAAAGGGTGTTTGACAGCTAAGCAGCCATATCGTGTCTTTGAACTACAGCAACGTTACCTTTACCGTCACTTGCCTGCTTAGCTAGCATCATATTCAACAGCTGTAATAAGCTGTTAGCTTATAGCTTGCTAGCTTCGAGCTAAGCTGCAGTGTATCCCCATAACATGCACAACATCTTGAAAACGCAAGCAGGGTAAGACAACTTGGTGAACACCCCTGTTTCTTGATATTGACGCAGTGATAACTGAAGTTGTCCCAGCAAATTGGCGTATAGTTAGCTGCCAACGTTACCCAGGTAAGTAAAACTATCAAACGGCAAGCAGCAACAAGTCGTGATCTTACCATATTACCATCCGGGCCGTCCCAGTCTCCAGCAGTGCCATAATATTCCTCGTCCATGATGACGGGAAAGTAATACGCTAGCTACACTAACCTAGATATATGTTGTAAATCCTGGCGTCTCCTGTTCACCCACCGGGGCCGTTGACTAAAAGATGCCGATAGTAGCTAGCTTGTTAGCCTAGCTAACAACAGGAAAATGGCGAGACCGACGTGCAGCGGGTCACAACTGCTAACCACGCCCACCGCGAATAAAACCGTACTAGCTACGTCGAGCCAGCAGAGAGACAGAAGAAGACAGGCAGAACATTCTCTGGTTCTGTAGTCCAGGGCTATGTGTGGCTATTGATATCTCAATTACGTTTTCATTTACTACAGATTCCTTCCTAAATACATTGTTGAACTTTTTCTCTTACAATATAACACATTGACTGCAGGGCATGACACGAGGGCTGGAAGGCAGATGAAAACTTTTGAAAGTGGGTAGTCAAACTATACAGGTAATAATGTTTACACCAAACTTGTGGAAAAAATAAGTACTCTTTATGTGTGTTACTAATAAGCTCTATTCATTATAAAGTACTTTACAAACAAGAGAAGAAAAACATTGACATTAATCAAAAACACTCGGATAATACTGGAATAACGGGTAAAAAATAAATAAATGAATAAACTAATTCTATACAAGTCTATCAAATTGGCATCGGTACACAGTCATGCAATAATGCCAGCGTACTGGGGACCAGAGACCCAGTCCAGGCCAGTCCCAGACATACCAACCCAGTTCTATAGTAATCTATCATTTAGAATAGCTTGATCAATCATGTCAGCGGCAGCACTAACACGTAACACACACTAGATTTATCAGAAGATTATTAGTAACTCTGACTGCTATTATGTGTGCAGAGAAACCAGACTGAAGTTCTATACAAATGTTGTGTATTTCCACCACCTTTGATCTCAGTGTTTGAATTGAAAGGTGTGAACGTAGCTCTGCTGACATTAACCTTCTCAGCAGTAGGAGCAGCAGGATCAGCTTATCAGCGGTGTCGACTAAAAAGCTAGCATTATGCTGATTACCAGTAACAGGCTCAGAAAAAGATTCAACCTGTACATCTTTCGTTTTTTATGAAATGTGTAAATGAGGTTAGTAGTCGTTCATCTTATAGTAAGTCGAAAGTGGACATGAAGTTTAAGGCTGTCGTCATTTATCCAGGGGATGATTCTAACCTAGTTTTGTGTTAGGCAGTAATCTTCAATGCTGATGAGCATAGTTGTTGTGCCATGCTTATACTTGGGCAGCAGGGTGGCGTAGTAAGACCTGTCCACCATCTGGAAGACCCGGGTTCAAGCCCCTGTGCTGGGAAACATCCGGTCTCTGAATCCCTACCAGGTCTGGGAGAGCTGCACTGTGGCCAACCATGCCATCTGATTTCCCTACAGGGATCAATAGTTTCACATTATTGTTGTTACTTAGATTGGTAAAAACTGATGTTAACAAAAAAAAACCAAAAAATATTGGTGATGACATTAAAAAAGTCCTCCCTATCAAGTCATTTGATCTAAATCACATCCAACTATGTCAATGCTGTCATTTTTTGTTGTCAGCTTTGTCAGGGTTCAGCAGAGAGTGGAGAGCAACTCAGAATTCTGAGAGGTAACTACCGTTTGGTTTCAGGGTGGATAATCCACAGATCAGGGTCACCAAAGCTCGCAAACTCACTCATATCAATTGGTATGATTCATGTTCTTGAGTTAAAAAATAGGATTCTCACCTAGGCAGCAACATTATGATGGCTCCTGCCCAGGGACTACACATGCAAATCAGCCTCTGCCTATACTCTGGTGCAGTATGTTATATTGTCCGTGTCAAAGTAATGAAATACATCAACACCTACGTCCAGGCCAGACCGTAACTGGTAGAAACCAATCAAGTTACTTACATTCAAGTGTAGAAAAATGTGTGTGAAATTACATGTCGATAGATCATATTGGCAAAAACTCACATGAACTAGCTTATTAAACATTTTGCTTTTGGTTGTTTCAACCGTTTGTGTAGTGTTTGGTTTGTATGACAACCTGCAGACTCTTAGGTCTCGATGGCACATGGTTGAGAACCACTGCTCTACCGCCACCCATGTATTTATTAAAATTTTTACTTCGGAGCACATGGCAAAAACTGAAATGTGGCTTCAGTAAAAGTGTATGTGCTCCACACGAGCAACAACTAAACCATGAGCGACTACAAGTCCAGTTCACAGGAACTTGCTCAGCAACCTATTAGCTTCCTTTAAAAATATGTAATTCGTACAACCTTGCTATATGCCAATCATAATATTACAGTCTCTTTTCACCAGGAATGATTCACCTCACCAAGTCACCTACTTATTTCAGACACAAAAAAATTTGAATTACACCATTCAGCATTAACAGGATTGGAGAGCCTAGACTTATGGGAACAAACATTTTTATTTTATAATGCAAACTGCAACATATTAATTATATTATTTACTATTATTATTTAAGGAGCAGAAAAAGGTCATATACCCGTGGCGGTTAAATCACTCAGTCTGTGTTAACTCGTAAGTCCAACACACAATATTTTCATCCTAAACCTTAAAGGGAAAATCCACCATAAAACAAAATGTACAATCCAGTTCAGTCTCGTCTCATGAACACGACCAAGTCTCACCCAAAGCTAAAAACAAGGCATCTAAGATTCTCTTAATTCTTTATTTTAGAGACAAACTTACTACTCCACTGACAGGAGACTGGACTTTGTATAAAGTCAGTGATTTTAAAGGGATATGGGCAAATGTTCTGGTGCATACCTGTTTGCTGTATAACAAACTGAAAGCACATTTGGATAAAAAATATTACATTTTATTGTCATTGTTGTCTGGTCTCTGATTCTGGAGAGTTATTCCTGTTCACAAATATTTACTGAGCTGTGTAATATCACAGGACTCAAAGTTAATTCTTTAGGGTAGATTTTTGCTTCAAGAAGGCATTCTATCAAATAATTTCTAAGCACAAATATAGCTCAGGCGAAAACTGAACTTCAATTAATGGAGCTCAGTTATTGCTCAGATAAATAATATTAACTCTACGAGAGAAAGATAAAGTTTCACATTGTTCAGATGCATGTAAAAAACGGGTTAAAAGTTCTAAAATGTGATGTCAAATTGACTTTTTTTTTGGTTGAAAAATCCCTGCGCTGTTGGTTCTTGAAACTCTTGTACAATCTGCATCAAGTCTTGGAAAGTTTCGGAAAAGATTAGTTGATTGGCTGAAAAACCAGCCACCATGACAAAACAGTGACATAACTATGTTGTAAGTCTGGAAAAAGTAAATAGCACCATAGTCACTAAGGGCAAGCCAGAAGGTAAAAGGGGGAGTCACAGGGCACAACGTTCATATATGCACTCAAGTGCTGTGGTGGCTTGCAACAAAACTACAGATCCTTCAAAGTAGATTTTTGGTCTTCATTCTCCCCTGTCGTAGTCTGGCTGTGTACAGCTTATGCAGATATAGTCCTCCTTCTCTGCTCGGTCAGCAGACAGTCCTACACAGATCTGGTGGAACCACTGATTGCAGCTGCCATCGCATTGGACCCAGTTTACCTGAAGACAGTGAGATGAGAAAAAAATACAATTATTATGAGATAGTATATTGTAATTCTTGTAGGCTACTAAATATTTGGCCATCACCCACTGACCCACCCACAAACCACTTTCCTTTGTAAATGGTCGTTTATCAGTCTGCTGAACAGGAACGACAGATTTTGTTGAGAAATTTGACCCCAGATCCTCCAAATGCTCTACTACATGTACTATGAACTACTACAATATTGGTGACTGAGCTAAAGTACGTTTTATTGTAGGAATTGTTACAGTATCAAAACTGATAGGCAGCAACGTCATTGAAGAAATCCTATATGTGGCACTATTTACATCTGTAAACCAAAGAGGATAAGATAATGAAATAAGTGGCTAAATAACTCACAAGATTATTTTCCATGACACGCAAACATCTTTATTGCAATTATGAACACTCCTGAAAAATGTGAGAGGTTTTTGATTTTCTTGACTGAGTAAATTGAGAACATAAGAAATCAGTTGGTGTAAACACTGCAATACAGTAGAAAGGTATAAAACAAACCTCATCGGCCTCTGGCTCCCTGCACCACGGTGCAGCACACAACGAATAGTCCTCTTCTGAATCTGACAGAACAGGGTCGGACAGTGTGTTGGTGGGAGAGCAAGTCCTCTTGGCTTCATGACTCTTGTCCTTGTTTTTCTTGGACTTTTTGTTGCGAGACTTCTTGGCCTTGTCCCTGTGCTGAGAATCGGACGGTTCCTTGCGTCGCTTGGTCCTTTTGATCTGACCGTTCACCACTTCCTTTTTGAGACTGGAAATTCCATTCTGAATAAAACACAAACAGCACATTTTTAAACTGGAACTATTCAACTATATTAATACACATAAGGTAATAATTACGGATGGATGGGAAATATGATCTGTGAGCTTTGCTGCAACACAGCTGACCTCGCCATTACCTGGAAGTGGTGGGGGCTCCCTCTCCGAGACTGGTGATGCTGTTGGTCCTGTTCTGTGCTGTTCCCAGAGGGGGCGCTGTTGGTGGGTGGGGGGGCCGGTTTGTGGAGCAAGGATCTGTACAGCTGTTCGGTCTCGGGCAGTGTGACCTGCAGCAGGAATCCCTCCACCATCAATTCCTCCAGCTCAGCACCTAGTCCTATGACAAATAGATGAGCAATGGTGGTTTCAGATTTAAATTGAAAATAGTGAATGCAATGCAATGCTTAGATGCACAGTGCTTAAAGCTCAGACACTGACCCTGGAGTGGAACGGATATGTGCTCGGTATAAAAAGATGAACCATGTATTTCCTGAGTCAGATGTGACGATATCCTGGGCAAATGTCTCCCCTGCAACAATAACAAATATAAAATAAAAAAAATATTGAAAATACTCAGCATTCAGCTAATGTCATTAATACAATGTCATTAAGCCCTCTGATGATGAATTATAAGAATAAGGCTTGTAGGATTGGGAAAACAATAGTTAACATACTTTTCCACTGGTCATCTTTGACACTTCCTCCAGCATTCCCTCTGTGCATGCCTGCTGAACTCTGTGCTGCCAGCGCACCGTCCTCTCAATGAGGAAGCGGAGGGCATCCCCTTCTGGCAGTCGAACACGAATCCTCTGCAGTGAGGCCAGTAAGGGCAGAACCCTGTCCAGAGGGGGTTTCCTCGAGCGCTGGCAAAGTGGGCACAGCCAGGCTTGGCCACGTTGGAGGTCCTCAGTTGTTGTGACACAGCCACAGTGGAAAGCCTCTCGACAAAGCTCACACTGCACCATGGCACCCGAAGGGGCCTTGTGGCAAACACATACACTAAGTGCACAACAGTTTTCAGCAGTAAGAAACTTGGACTCATTTGAAGCCCTCAGAGCCAACAAGATCTCCATCTCCTTCTGTCGTACCTCGGCAAGAGTGGCCATCTATGAAGGGAGAAGATTACAGCAGTACGTAAGTACATGAAATAAATATACATTAATTTGTCTCATGGCTCATAGTATGATATAGTTCTACTTCTTGCTGTGAAAAAAATATAATATAACTGCACGCACAGCAGAGGCAGAGTCCATGCTCTCAGAAAGAGCTCTTTCCACGTCACTTAAAGAGTCCAGTTTTGTTGAACCTCTTTTACTGATGTGTGTAGCTTCTTTTGCCCGTCTAGTTCTCGTCTTCTGAGGCCCTGTCCCCACATCACATCTTGGGCACAGCACCTGAAAATGCAAACCCTGATTATTTATTTATCCTAAAATGGCTCTGAATTAAATAATCGCACCTGGCAATATCTTTGTTTACCTCAAGCAGAGAATAAGGGGAGTTCTTCACTAGGAATGTCTTGGCTGCGCTCTCCTTCCAGGTCTGCACATCGTTGACGAGGGCCTCCAGTCGACTCAGGGGGTCTAGCCTTACTGGGATGCCCTCTGCTCTCAGCACCAACTCAGAGAGGCTGTCTAGCACAGGTATACGTCCCCCGAGCTGCAAGCATGCAGTCATAAAAGATGTACACTTCACACACAACCATCTTTGATTAAGTGATGGGACAATTCAGCATGGAAGAATTGCGAGTTTATTTCACCTGGAGCGCCTCTGCTTCGTGAAGCCATTTCTTGGCCTTAAAGACTACATCCTTCAGCTGCAGGCAGTTGGGTAGGTAAGCAGGGATGTTTTCTACCTCTTGTAGAGCTGCTTCAAGAGTTTCTATGCAGTGATATGGCCTGTGAAATGACATAAGCTTTAGCAAATACATGGCGAATTGGTGTGCATGACAAATTGTACAAACTGCGCGCACACAAATATATATTTTTTACAAATATAATAGCTACAATACTGCAATTATGCTTAAAACAATGCCTATTTTCTTATTTGTATTTTCTTTCAAATCATACATAAAATATCAGCATATCATTTAAACTGCTGGCTATGGCAGTATGCCTGTAGCGTCTATGGAGCCATTAGCCGGTTAAGCCCTGTCACAACACCCTGATCCTCTTTATCCACCAGGATCCAGCTTTGCAGACCTGGCACATTTTACTCTGCGCTGTCTGAATTTTAAGCTGCTTTCACTTTACATCTGCAACCACTGTTAATCTGTTAGAGAAAAAAGTAAATTATCTATATTGTCCGCAAAAACAAGTATAAAGCCAGTGTTTAGAAATATTGCTTTTATCTTAATAGAGGTTATGATATCATAATAAAGAAATTGTGTCATAAGGTTAGAGGTTTGTCCGATCCGTTGATCATATCAGTTACAAATAAACTTTGTAACTGAGAATATAAAACGACTGAACTGTTTGCATTGAGAAATAAGCAAGAGTATCTGACTTAACTTGGAAGCAGGTAGATTAGATTAGTTAGTAGTTTATTTGGACAAATATAAAAAGCACCAATATATAACGCATCTAAAAGATTGTCAAGGATGACACATCAAAGTCATATATTTATTTCCAATGTGGTGCCCCCCCAATCCAAACATGAGAGAAGGCACAGTGCACTAAAACACGGGTGTGGCTCCGTGCCCTCACCTGGTTTCCATAAGGCTGAGCACCCGCTCCTCCCACTGCTCTGACACAGTCAGCAGTTCCTGCAGGCGTGCCATGGCCCTCTCCACACAACTGTGAGGGGCCAAGCCCACACCCTGGTCTATCAACCTCCTCATGGTGTCAAGACAGAGGCTATCAGGCCTGCTGCTGGCTTGCTGCACTGCCTCCAGCCAGCGAGCCTGTTCCAGTCTCTCCCTCAGCAAGGGCAGCTGGGGCAGCTCCACATCCAAACCGAGGCTCACATCTAGCAAGTCCTGCAGCTCTGATGGGCTGGGTGACTCATCAGAGAGGAGCCTTTCACTGCATTGCTGGAAGTCATCCACCCGAGTCAAGAGGTCCTGGAGGTCAAATTGAACAGGCATTCAGAACTCAGCAATTTTGCTCACAAACAAAACATCAGTGTCTATGGTGTCACAGAATGTTTGAATGTGTGACGATAAGAGGAAAGCATTTCAATTTAGAAAAGTAGTTACTTAGAAAAGGCACCATAAATTAGCGCTCTGCCCTTGATATTTAAGATGCAGTTTATCAGAAAAATGGTACAATGGCTTTTATTATGATGGTTAGACCCGAGAATAATTTATGATCAAGCATAGCAGTTATTAAGGCTAATCCAAGCTCACTAACCTTCAGTAAGGGAGCCTGTCGGATGTTGCAAGGCAGGTTGTCCAGCTGCCTGACAAAAGACCTCAGCTCCTCCACAGTCAACATGTTTTGGCTTTGAGACTTCCCTCCTCCTGAACGATACCTACAACACAAATGAAAACTGCTTGAAAGATCTGTAAGGACAGGCAGCAAAATTACAGAGAATTTTGTCCAACATTTTTATCTAAATTGTCATGCTGGCACTTTTCTCTGACAAGCAAAATGAGAAGTACTGACAATCAGGTGAGCCCCACTACCTCCTATAGCACCGTAGTTTGGAGCCAGTTCACACAAACACAGGAAAACAGTACTTTCCCATTTTCCAGAAAAACAGAAACGAAGAAGTAACCAAAATAAGATAATGTCATTGAGCTATCAAGCTCTATTCTGTCTTTCTTGCTAACAAATCGATATCAGGTGTCCTTCATACAACTCAGTGGGATTTTAGGGTAGACCTTGTTTCAGAATCTGCTGAATAAGTGTCCAGTTCCTGAGGTTACAGAAAAAAAAGCAACCAATCACCCTCCTGCCAATGCAAAACCCACAGCGTAACACACTCAATGGGGAAACTGGACAGGAAAAACTCACAGGAAAGTGAACTGTATTTTCATAACATTCATCAGGTGGGCGATTAAATGAAACCCAATGACCTGGCCTCAATTAACATCCGAGAGGGTATAACCTGTGCTAGAATATTATAATGCACTTCAAAATCCCCTTGAAGTGTATGGACGACACGTTTGTTTGCATTATGGGTGGGAATCAACTGGGGCAATTTTGATATATTTGTATTATGATCCAATTTTGTTTCCGTCGTTGGAGGAAATCAGACCGATCATTTGCAGATGACACCACAGTGATTGGTCCGATTTCTTCCAATGAGTCGGTCTACAGGGAGGAGATATCAGACCTGACACGGTGGTGTCAGGACAATAACCTGATTCTGAACATCAACCAAACAAAAGCAGTGATTGTTGATTTCAGAAAAAGCAGAGGCGGCCACTCTCGCATCACCATTGAAGGTGAGGATGTGGAGAGTCCACTGCTTTAGGTCCCTGGGGATGGAGATCTCTGATGACCTCACCTGGACCCACAACACAGAAGCCATCCTGAAAAAGGCACAACAGCGTCTTCCACTTTCTGCGATGTCTGGGGCAAGGTTCAAGTCCAGCTCCTTCTTGAGCAAGACACCTAACTCCAATTGGTCCCGTTGAGCAGGTTGGCGCCTTGCATGGCAGCCTCCGCCAACGGTGTATGACTGTGTGAATGTGAGGCTTATTGTAAAGCACTTTGGGCGTCTGAAAAAGACTGTAAAAAGCGCTATATAAATGCAGTCCATTTACCATAAAAAAATAAATTAAAAAAGAGCACTCAGACGCTTGTGAACTTTTACTGCAGCATCGTGGCGTGTCCTGACTGGGGCATTGCTGTATGGTATGGTGGTGCCACCGCCCAGGACAGGAGGGCTCTCCAGAGGATAGTGAGAACGGCACAGAGGATCATCAGAGTGGAGCTACCTGCCATCAATGACATCTACATCACACGCTGCCGAAACAGAACAATCGCCCGGCACATGACCCGGACTACAAGGTTCCGTGACAGCTTTTTTCCCCAGGCGGTGCGCCTGCTGAACAGCCACCTATAGCCTGCTGCCAACCCTTGATAATGAACACAGCATAGCGGTCTTGATATTAGGAGTAGAGAAATATAGGTATTATTAGAAAGCTGCCACTCCTTCCAACAGTGTACAAAACTCAAAATGTGTCTGAAAAGGACAGTGCAACCTCCATATTTAATGTGTCCATATCTATGTTGGTAGTACCTCGTCTGCCGCTTCCCATTGAGAAGTTGCTGCGCCATCGCAGCACACTTTTCAGCATCTCGGGTGACTGTGCGTAGCTGATCCAGGTGGTCAGTTTGTGGGAACCCCTTTACTTCTGCCTGCTCCACCAAGCTGTGAAGCTCTTCCAAGCCTGTCCATAAGAAATGCAGCCCAACTTCTTAGTAAATGCATCCATATATCACAATGTTCAAATACATAATTCAAGTGACAACAAAAGAGTGGCGAGTTATTTTCTCATTTAAATACATGGAAGTTTGTGAAGATGAAATTATTTGAGATGAATAGGTTAAGTTATTACATAAAACTACAATACACAAATTTAAAATCAAGTACTGTAGTTTAATTTATTTGCCCATTTAAACAATAAAACACAGAAAGAAAGAGTTTCAAATAGTGCAGGCGAGCTAAAGCACCACCAAGGGGTTTAAAAAAAACAGAAAGTAAGGTAAGGCAAACTGATAGTGTGGGACTGCTTGGGATAGGAAGGTACTCTGTAGTAAGACCATTTTTGCCCACTCACCTCTTTTCTTATTTTGTTTAGGCTCCAGTATGTCCTGGACATTACAGACCCAGTCTTTGTAGGACTCTGCGCGTAGCTTCACCGCTGCCATCATGGTGTATAATTCAGCCAGAGTAAACTTGTAACTGCAGGAAAATAAGTATGATCAGTTCATGTTTAAGGTAATGAATATGATATATGATGATTTTGTTGTGCTAAAAATATTTTTGTCTGAGATCATTGCAAAAAAGTCAAGAGCAAATTCTAGAAATGTAGGCAAATGTACAAAATGCAAACAACTAAATAAAGATCCACTTGTATATTCATCCCTTTGTTGAATCTGGGCTAAAATCACCTCACTCAAAAACTATTTTTTCCTCAACATTTCTTATGTTACTCTGACTTCTTTAGGTTGTATGTTAACATAAATTACATAAAACTATAATACACAAATTTCACACATAACCCTAACCCTGAACAACACTTTCGTGTCAGAATTGTTCTGATTCTGCTTCTGCTGCCAAAGTGAAATATCAGGTCCTTTTTGTACATCTCAATGAAATAACAGTATAGAATATGCATTTGATTTATGGAGCACATTCTTGGCCAGTTCCATAAGGCTGAGCACCCGCTCCTCCCACTGCTGTTAAAAGGAAACATGAATATTCAACATCCCCCAACAGGACGGGAAATTAGACAGTACTGTACTAAAATTGCAGGCGCAGCCAGGCTTTCAATATATATTTTCTTATTATTAGTTATCTTCTTCACAATCCCAGCTGCTGTTCATTGATTAGCAAGGAACTACATCCGTTGCCTTCATGTAAATTACTGTACCACCACACTGCTCTTTCTAGCTGCCTTTTCTGCATCACTGCTTCAGTGGCAGCAGCCCTCATCTATGCAGGAGCAGCTAAATAAGTTAAATACTTGGTCTACAAACAACAGCATGCTCCTCAATGGAAAGAAATGCATAGCTATGCATATATCTTTCAGCAAATCACCACCACCTGCACCATCTCTTTTCATCAATAACATCCCCCTTTTAGTGCTGCCTAAAATCAAAGTGCTGGGACTCACCATCCAGCATGACCTCAAGTGGAGTGATCAGGTAAACACCATGACGGCGAGTGCAAGTAGGAAGCTGTACCTCCTCAAGTGCATCAAGCGCTTTTCCGTCACTCCAACTGACCTCCTAGCCATTTACACCGGCTATATTAGACCAGTGCTGGAGTATGTAGTCCCTGTTTGGCACTCTGGTCTTACCCAAGCCTCGTCTACCCAGCTGGAGCGTGTGCAAAAGAGGGCCTGCCGCATCATCCTTGGAGCATCTTACACCAGCTGCCTGAAATTCGCCGGCTCCTTGCAGTCATCTCAGTTTTCAGGCTGTCTCCCTCCAGCTCGAGGGCTAATATCTGGATACTCCACTCGCAATAGCCACA